>BMAO01009736.1:0-19614 GCA_019973975.1 Trichonephila clavata | reverse complement strand
TTTTTTAAAGTATTACAATGAATAAATATTCGAATCAGTTTGATACCTTAGAGTCGTAATTTTTATTCATTTCAAATGTTTTATTTTTCGATGTATTTCAACCACAGTTGGATAAAAACGTAAAAGTTTTAAGTTCTCGCAGAAATTTAAAGCATAAAATGCGCCCTGAATGAATTCTATTTTCGGTTATTCGAATTTTTTTTTCTTCTTTTTCCTTCTTCTTTTTAACCTTTAAATGTTTTACCGTTCACTTTTGAGATTATCGTATTATTGAATGTGTGTGTTTTATTTGATTTTGCGGGTTGAAATTGCAAAGTGGGTTGTGGAATTCTTTATTAAAACAAAAGAAAAATCCTTCTGTGGCAATGGGCAACAAATTTACATAGCTACTTTTAAAAATTTAATAAATTAAAAGTAAGATTTTTAAGGATTATATACGAATTATGTGAGTGTGGTTGATACGAATATTTATAGTTGTTTATCATTTTTAAATGTACTGGAATGTTTTTAAAAAGAGTCAATTCGTTAAATTATATTATAAAACAAGTTTTTTTTTTTCAAAAACTAATTTTTTTTATATTTGGTGTTTTTTAAGAATTGTTTTGCTTAAATTATTTCTAAAAAATTTACACTACTTATAATGTTAGCAAAAATAGTATTATTAGGAAGTAAAAAATTTGAAGCACTTATATATAAAATGTAAAAATCAAATAAGCAGAATATTTTATCTTATTTTTATTATTTTTATCGCGATATTATTAGAACAAAACACGTGATGAGTTCGTTATTTTTTGTTTCTTTCTTTTAATTTAGAATTTGGAAGGGAAAAAAAAGAAAGAAAAACTTTTTATGGCTGTCGAATTTTCTAAAGTATTACATTTATCATCTGCCTGTTTTTCAAAAATTCGGGGGGGGGGGGATATTTTTCAAATATATCGCAGATTTTTTTTTTATATTTAACGCTGGATTTCCTTAAAATCAAATTTTTAATGTGATTATTAAGAATAATCACATGAAAAATACTAATTATCATATGCATATTCAGTTTGCTTAGTAGGCATGTTAAGATTTTGAATGTGCGTATAGAAATATTTCAAAGAAAAGAGCTATTGACAAGTTTGGCAAGTTCTTGACATTTTTTTAAAAATATATGACTTACACAAATTCACAGGTCAATAACATTTTTTTAAAAATGACTTAATTGGCTAAATTTATGACGGTCACGTGATAAAGACGATCACGTGTTTTCGATTGAATTCTCAAAACTGACATTAAATTAACTTTTAAATGTTGTTCTATTTGTAAAATTTAGGTAATTTTTTTTTTTTTTTAATTTTACAGTTGAGTAAAAATGTTCAAATATTATTAAAAAAAAAGTTTCTTCAAAAGATTATAAAACTTAAAAAAAAAACTTTTTTCAATTCCTACTATTAGCTCACTCTTTCCCTATACATATACATATATTTATTTATTTATATATCTTGTTTAAATCTTCAATCGTTAATAAAATACTTTCTATTCATCCAATCAAGTTGAAATAATTTTTTTTAAACTTGTAGTGGACGACACTTGATGTTAATACAGTTTTTTCAAATATTATTTACTAAATTACCAGCTAATTAATTAAATTAATTCCTGGTTTTCGATGCCAACTTAGATTCATCTCCATTGTTGTAACAATGTAACTGTTAAGACAATGACAAAAGTTGGTGTCTAAAACCGGTTTTTCAGCCACACTAGCCAAACCGGGTGTGCAATGTTACAACAATGCAGGCAAAAATCATGCTCTTTTTTCAATTCCTACTATTAGTTCACTCTCTCCCCATATATATATATATCTTGTTCAAATTTTCACTCGTTAGTAAAATACTTTCTATTCATCCATTCAAAGTAGGAATTGACTTAAATTTTTTTTATATTACTTGTTTATACATATATATGTATTTTTAAATCATGTGTGGGTATTTTGCTTATTACAGGCGTTATATTGTTGAAAAATGTGCCCTCTTTAAAAGAAAGTTTCTGCAAAAAGCAAAAATTGGCAACAGCGAAGAGCATGAACTGATTTTCTGGGAATAAGATTGCATTTATCATGTGACTATGACGTCCACTGGCACACACAAGAAATCTTTAAGGGGTGGGGTCCAGAATTGAAAGTTCACCCTTCTCGAATCATACCCCAATGCACGGTCAAACATATTCGTTTGTTCTTGTCGATTATCGGGAACAAAAAAAACAGTAAAAAATAAATAATTGAATAAATAATTAGTATTAATTAACAAAATAAATTATTAATTACAAATACTTTTTTAAATTTTACGTACCATAAACATAGGATTATAACCGATCGAAAAAAATGAAGGGTGATGGGGGGAGGTCCGGACCGTGAACCCCCCCCCCTTCTTGTGTGAGGGACTGATGATGTCACATAAATTTATGAACTAATTGGCTGGAATCACGTGATTGTAGATATCAAGTGACTTTGAAGTCAGATAAATTAGCCCATTGATAATATTGAACAAATGTAACAGTATTAAACGGCTAACAATCTATATATAAAGAAGGCACGTTAAAGCATTTACAGAAGCACAAGGAAATAAATAAATAAAAACTACTTTTCCACAGTATTTTTTTTATGGAAAATATCTAAAAGGGGTACATTTTGCTTTGAGTTCACCAATACTTTTTCTTTATTCAGATATAACACTAAATACAAACCAGTCCTCTTTATGTGCATGCACCATAATTGTTTACCGACAAGTCAAGTCAAAAAGAAAAAGAAAAAAAATAACAAAAGCAAAAAACTCGCAAAAGTTATTACGGTAATGTTCTTATCTACTTATTCTCGTTAACCTGTGGTAACAGAACCCTCGTCTGCCATATGGGACCCCTTTGCATGCCTATATGTCTACCGCATCACCTGTGCAAGAAATAGACAGGAAAAAAGAAAAAAAATTCTAACCCACCCCTCCATCTGTTCCTCATATTTCCGGTACAGCACGCGTCCAGGTTTTTTTCCCTTCCCGTCTTCCGTCATAATTTATTACGGTAGCAACCGTTCCCCATTATATTATGGTTCAGGTGTGCGTTTTTTATGTGTTTGTTGACACGCGTCGCTCTCGAGTGGGGCTGTCTTCGCTGTTTACGCCTTATCTCTCCGCCATTGTTTGGGTGTAATTTGCGTAAGAGTCGTGTTGCCTTTCATTAGATTTTCAGGTCTGGTGATTGAGTTTTCTTTTGTTTTGGGCCCCCATGGGGCTCAATCAACTCGGAAATTACAGTTTGACCTCGCTTTTATTTGTTGTTGCTCGAACAATTCGCGTAATCAATTTCTGATTAGTACGATTCGCCTTTGTGTAATATTTGTTATGCGGTTTTCGACAGATAATTCCCCTTATTATCCAGGGTGAGCGAGAAGTCACTTTACAGTTAAAAATGTAATAACTGTTGCGAAATTATCTTATTTTTATAAGCTACTGCCAAGGAAGCTGTTGTTTAAGGTACCAAAAAATGGTCACTTTATAACGGGTCTATGCGCGATTTTCCTTTTAATCCTCTTGGAGAAATACTTCCTTTAAATATTATTCAATTGATAACTTCCTCCCGAAGAAGAAGACGCGATATATGTAAATTATGTCGTGTATTTAAGTATTAGTTTTTGGCTTCGATAAGGGGAGAGAGAAGGTAAAAGCTAAAGGATAACAGTGAGGATTAACGTAAGGTAAAGTAAGGCTAGGCGAGAGCACTTCGTTGGTTATTTGATTAATATTAAGATTGACGATTTGATCAATTAGTTGATAAATTGGATTAGATTACTCTTCAGAAATTATCTTTAAGTATAAGAAGCAGTATTGGCTGGACGGCTAAGTGTAAGAGATCCGATTTATTATTATATCTCCAATTATCACGTCTACTTCGCCATTGCTCACACATTTATCAATTGGTGCATTTGTTAATTTGGGTTGTTGAATTTGTGCCGTTGTTGGGAATTGTAAGTAAATTTTGTGTCGTTTTGATTATGGCTATTTTTCTTTCTAACTCCGTACACTGATGGTCGGGTTTCCCGAGAGGAATCGTTACAGCTTTCCAATGGGCTAAACTCAGACGATCACATGATAATCTCAATCAGGTGTCCTTCATTGAGATTAAAACTGACATTAAACTTCTACTTGTTGTTCTACTTGTAAAATTCAGATAAAATTTTGAATTTGATAAATGGATACAGATGTTCAAGCATTAAGATTCTTCAGAAAATGTTTCAAAATTTAAAAAAAAAAAAAAATTCTTATATTATACGTGTTATTTACATTTGCTTACCCATTTACGTTATTATTGTCGTCAAATACGTGTTTCTCTCTCTGAAAGAAAGCTTCTGCACAAAAAAGCAGAAGTTAGCGATTGCGAAGCGTATGAACTGATTGACTAGAAACAGTTAACTACATTTATCATGTATATGAGGTCAAATAAATTTATGAACTGATGGGCTGGAAATGTGTGATAACAGTGTTATCATGCGACTATGACTGTAACTAATTTGATATTGGAGTGCTACGCGCCAAGCAGCACTTGTTATCGTTTGTTATAGATCCTTTTTTTTTTTTTTTTTTTTTTTTTTTTTTTTTTTTTTTTTTTTTGTGTGATATAGAATCGAAGATGATGACTTAGCTGCAACACATCGTCAGGAAAATAATTTTAAAGAATTGCTTATCCTGACGAAAGTTTTTGAATTACTGAAATAGCATAGAATTTAAATGAAAGAAAAATAAAGAAAGAATTAAAAATTTACTTACCTTTAAAATTCGGCGTATAACGCACACTTTGAACACAAAAAATACGATCAAAGTTTAGGGTTTGTTGTACATCGGGTATAAAAATGAAGAAAAAAAGAGATGGACATAAAAAAAAATTAGACTTCTACATATATCGAAATACAGTTTATTTTAAAGAAATTATATTCCTTCTGAGCTTAAAAGGTTGTTAGTTCTAGAAGTATAGAATGTTTTTCAAGAACTTGGGATAACACCTAGAATAATGATTTTAAAACATAAGAGCATTACACACGTATATTTCAGGTTTCTGCGTTTTATACGGCGAATATAACTCAAAATTAAAAAAAGCTGCTTGAAAGTACAGTTGCGCGTTGTACACCGGTGCGCGCTATACGCCGGATTTTACGGTACTTGTTCTGAAGAACAGCATGGAAAAAGACGAATACCAGGATTGAAAAGTAAAAAAAAAAAATAGAATATGAGGATTTTAGAAATTCCGGAAAAAGAAGTAAAAATAAAAAATAAAAAAATTAAAAAAAAACGAAAGTGCATTGTTTTACAGATGAAATAAAAAATAAAAAAAACTAAAATTTCAACCCGAAAAAACAAATTACTATCAGAAAAAATAATTATTATTATTGATTGAGGAATGTTATGAATTCGATTCGGTGAACTCTTAATTTAAAAAAGAGAAAAAAGCATCATTACTTTTAGAAAACAAAAGGAACCAAAAGTAAGAATTCGGTCAGAAATAATTAAGAGCACAGCCGTCATATTCTTTCAAAAAATATCCTGGTACTCAGGAATAATATTAGAAATATCCATATTCGAAATTAGCACAAAATACAATAGAAAACTGAACCAGTAGCTTGATGAAAGAATGCAATGAAAATGGTTACATTTTAAAGAAATCTAATTAAAATCGTGTGAAATTAATAGGGTTAGAAAAAAAAAACTAAATGCCTCATTCCCATGGAAACCACATTACCACACCATAAACAAATAAAGGTAAACTGTATTGTAATGTTTTCGCCCATCTTGGCGAACAGGAACAACAACTTGGCGCGTAGCACTCCGATATCAAATTAGTACCCTATGGGCCCATTTTGCATTTAGTTTTGCAAAACATTGTACTAACGAGCATAAAATCATCTCGTGGAACTCAGGAAATAAACAATAAAATATTCACAATCTAGTAAGTAGTAATATATATAGGTAAAAAAGATAAAAAACGTTTTAATATTCTTTTAATATATTATAATAAAAGATTAAAAAGAGTATTGCAAAATAAAGTTATACATGAATACAATTTTCAGATTCTTAATGACAGGTACGAGCTCTAAATTCTTGTGGGTATACAAACATTTTGCACATACATTTATAAGTTTCTTTTCGAATTTTCTATTGTGACTCATGGAACCCCAGGGTTCCATGTAACACAGTTTGTGAAGACCAATGCTATATATCGCGTAATTACTATGAAATTTTAAAAAGTGGTCAGTGGGAATTATTCGGAAATCTCCCCCTCCTCGGTGGATAAAAATCTAACAAACACAATCACCTCAGAATAATTATTGTTTGAGACATTTGAAAAACTGACAACTTTCTTAAGTTGGGAGCCGGTTGATCCGAGACTATGTGATTAAGTCTTTCGCATTTATATTTTCCATTTATCATAACTGAAACAATATATTTTCAAGCGAGCAGCTTCCTTACTGAAATAATGTAATTATACTTACTTATGTTCACAATTTGCGTTTTTTATTAATTTTAATTCTTCCTAAACTCTTATAACTATGTTCAAAATTTTAAGAAATGCTAGCTATAGTTAAATAAGATACAGTGGCGCTATAGTTTTGTTACATGCTTAAAAATAAGGTAATCAGTAAGTTCTTGTTGTGAAAGCAATTTAGTCTCTATGCTTTATACAGGATTCTTAAAAGAGAGAGAGAGAAATTTAGCAAAAATTTTACTATGAATTTTAGAAAGAATTTAACATTAATTGTATAAAAAAAGGTCATCAGGAATTTCACGGGGGGAAAAAAATTAGGAATTTTCAAAATCCTGATCTTTTAGTAAAATGGAACCTACATGTATTTTTAATTAAAATAACAAAACTAATGTGTTCAAATAATTTTTGATTTTGCTTTTAAAATTGAATATAATTTTTATCAAATTCTTGAAAAATAATAAATTATAAGAGTTAGTAATTTTTAAGTATCCATCAAAAGAAAAAGAAAGATTTCAGCAACTGTTTCATTTACTACTTGGGGGGAAAAATGTTTTAATAAAATTTTAGAATATTCATAAAAATTTGCTTTATACACCATTTTGCGTCAAATAAAATTATATTGAAAGGATAAACTATTTTACAATTTGAATTTATATTACAATATCTTTATCTTTTCGTAAAGTAGACTAGACTTTAACAAATAAGGTACCAATTCGTCATCTACTTGTATTTGAAATTACGAAGTCCATTTATGAATATCTCATTGTACTTCTGCAATGCAACAAAAATGTTTTAAACACGCTTTTATTAACTTCACCTGTATGTAACGGATTCTTTGAACTCGATTTTTACCCACTTTAAAATGTCAAATTAATCCGAAATTTTGCACACTTGTCAAGGATCGATGACAATACAATAATTTAATTTGTTTCTTTGTCCTGATTAAGATCATCAGGGTTAACGATTTCCCATTTCCAGATTTGACGACTAAAAGATTAAGTTACAACACTAAAAAGAAAACACTCATGGTTAATACTTATAAAACAAACAAAAAACGATCTACAATAAAAGCGTGTTTTTTTAGTTTTTAAACTATCATTTATTTATTGCAAAGAGAATCCAATTTAATTTTCACGACTCTTGAAAATCAAAGTAATGTTCTCATATAATAAAATTAACTTTCGCTGCGTATTTTGATAACGTGACAACAATGCAATTGCACAGTGAATCTTCAATAAGTCTTAGAAGAGGTCGTCATTAAGTTGTGCTAGATTGTCAATGGCTTAGAGCAGGGTTACTCAGCCTTTTCATCCGCTGGGCTACAAACATATGACACGTTTCACCCGGGCCGCAACATGGAGATTAATGACGAGGGGTTGGGGGTACTATAAGACAAAAAAAATGTTTAAAATGTAAAAAATTGATCGAAATATTAAAACTCTCTCATTTTTGGATTTTATATTTTTATTCTATATTAAATTCCTTATTAGACACTCTAAAAAATCGGTTTTACGCATTTTTATCGGGTTATAGAATAGTTTCGAGTTCCATTCATCTATGACCCCAAGCCTTTTGCTTACGTTCTACTGTTATACAAAAAAAGCTGCCCTTACTTTGATGATTTGTTTTTTTTTCTTTTGACAAAGCCCTAATTATTTTTATTGCAAACATTAATTTATCAAGTGCAGAATGGTAACAAAAGTTTTTGCTGAATTCCAGACTGAAATCAGTATTATTTGTTTAAAATTAGTCATACTTGCTTGTTTATTTTTGTTTCAAATTTATTTAAATAATTTCTTTGATTTTACTAAGATAAATAATTCTTTTCAGAACGAAAGATCATTTTCTATTTTAAAGTTTGATTAAAGTAATAAATATGGTTCTTATAACAGCAAAGTATTGAAAAACTAAATGTCATTACACTTTTCTTGCGCAAAGAATCATGATCGGGCCACTCAGAAAAGCCCAGTGGACCACATGCGGCCCGCGGGTCGCAGGTTCAGTACTCAGATGGATGGTTTGGAACTTTAAAGAAAATTCTCTATTGGTGTACTGTTTTTACAACCCAAGATAGCATGTGAGTTTTTTGTGGCTTCCTTTTTTCCTTTGGATTATCTTCTACGGCGTATTCAAGGAATGTGACAGTGACAGAGTGACCCACCCACTGTTGACCACACACGAAGCTTTCGAAGCGGGCTTCATTAGCTTATCTGATTTTTCAATAATAAGGAAGAGAAACGTCTAAGATCATTATTGGTATAATGGTGTTGGAGTTTCTTTTGTCTGTGTTTTTTACTTTCGCAATACAATGTGTTGTTGTTATGTGTGTGAGTGTGGGGGGGGTAAATTCTTTTTAAATAAACTTCCTGCGGAAGTAAATGGGTGGGGCACGTCAATAATAGTTTGTAAATTATGCGAGTATCAAAAGAAGGGAGGGATGGCTTGATTAGTGGCATTGGTCTTACTGATTTCAACGAATGAGTAAGTATTAAAACCAAGTGGGAATCATTCCAAAAATTCATGATATGAATTCGCTGAAGATTTTATTTTGTCCAGTTATCCCTTTTTAACACCCTTTTATACGATTCACTTGTATGTAACGGAATCTTTGAACTCAATTTTTACCCACTTTAAAAGGTCAGATTAATTCGAAATTTTGTTTGCCTGTCCAGGACCGATGACAATACAATAATTTCATAATTTTGTTCCATTGTTCTGATTAGGATTATAAAGATTAACGATTTCGTATTTTCAGATCCCATCCCGCATCTGGCTACTAATTTCAAATCCCATTTCCTGATTTGGCGATTGAAAGATTAAGTTACAACTTAGTTCGATTGTGTTTTTTTAAACTATAATTTATTTCTATAACTATACTTCCCTGCCAGAGTGAAAGGAATTTGCACCAGGGAAAATATAGCGTACAGCAAATGTTAGCACATAAACATTTAGTAATGCATTTTTGTAAGAGAAATCAAGCTCGCGAAAGTGAACAAAACATCTTATATTATGTTTTGAAAATAATTTTTAAGTGACCATAATATCTCACTTTTTTTATTGGTGACTACTGGTGGCTTTTTAGAAACCAAGGTGATGTTTACGATTAGTTTCGAAGAAAGTCTGCATAAAAAAGGGAGAGGGGGTGGATTTACAAACATAGGGTAGATCGAGATATTTTTTTTTTTAGAATTTCAAAATTTACCTATGCAGAAAAGTTGTTCTTTAGTATATTTAAAAAGGTGGGGGGGGGGGGAATAAAATTAACTTTTGCTACGAGAAGAACGAAGTTTAGGTATTTCAGCTTTTCTACGGTAAAAAGCCAAAGTAATTTTTGTTGAAGAAAAGCAGATATTTTAGCACTTTTAGGCATTTATTGATATGAGAGTACCCTACTAAGTAGTTACAAGGGGAAAAAATACAAATCACGTACATTTAGTGATAACTCTATAGTACAATAATTCCGACCCCTGGTCTGAACTAAAAAAAATCATTTGAAGCCTTTTTGGCAATTACCCTCATCTGCTCTTAAGGGAGTTTTTTTCCCTTGTCCATCCTAAAGCATTTATATCCATATATTTAGGGCGAATTTATCAAATTTAATAAATATACTGTTATTTTCATGTTGTTTTCGTCTCGCGTAAAAAAAGTAAGATTCGAGTTAAAACTACTTTTTTCTTATAGGGGAAAAATGCTCGAATATATAAATATAATAATCCAAATTTTCTAACGTTTTTGGAACACAGATTCTCTCTTTCAATATAACAGATGTTAATAAATTATTAATTAGGAATTTAAAGAAATACTTCAATAAGTATTTTTTAACAAATTGTTGATTAGGTTTTGTGACATTAATTTTGAATAAAAAAGAATGTATATTTCTTTCATTTATTCAGTTATTGGAGTTGAAAAAACGGTTAAATTTCAAATGGATAACTTTCAAAAATAGGCTCAAACATTTCCAAAACTAATTAGGAGAAAATTCGTCAAACATATATATTTTAATTTACTTTGGTTTTGATATTTTTTTAGGGATATAATGTAATTTTTTAAGGAAAATTAAGTTGCAAGAAATACAGTTTGACGCGTACGGGATTTAAACTTACAATCTTCTAACCTAGAATCAGATGCGCTATCGAGTTATATATAATTCGAAAAATGAGGGATAATATTATCAATGAATTTATTATTATATTTAAAAGTAAACAAAATAGTACAATGAATAAATTAAATAAATAATTATATTAACACTATTCAGAGGAATATATTTTCGAAGGCACAGATTAGTAGCTTGATGGAATATTTTCTACCTTAGAATATAAAATTCTTAAAATGTGACTTGTAAAGAAATTAATTACACAGCTGATATAATAAGAATGGGTTAATTCAAACGGTATTCCATATCTAATAAAATTAAATCAAACAAATAAGTTTTAATTGAAAATAGAAGATTTCACAAAAGTATTGTGCGGTTTTTTTCATATTGCAGCATCTGTTTTTTAATTATAATTATACTAAAATCTTGAAAATTAATCTGAAACAATCTTACAAATTTCATTTTTATATCTAGACCATTAATGCTAAGAAATTAAATCATTAACATTTAAAGTACATTATATAAGAGTTTAAGAGTATTATTCTCTCTCTCATGATTATTACATTCTTGTTTTTGAGACCGTTGATAAAGATATATATATATACATAACAAAAATGCATTTAAATCTTTCATAAAAAAATAATTGACCTCGAATTTATGAGTACCGTAAAATCCGGCGTATAACGCGCATTTTACCCACTAAAAATAAGATGAAAATTTACGGGTGCTCGTATATACGCCGGGTATAAAAATGAAAGTTTAAAAATAAAAAAAAAGATGAGCATAGAAAAAAATTAGACTTCTACATTGATCCAAATACTGTTAATTTAAGGTATCCGACTATATATATATATATACCCTAAATCTGTGAATTTTGCCAAAAATTGACAATTTTTTTTATGATTTTATTTTATGGGCCATCTTATTAGCTTCATAAAAACACAAAGTTTATCATTTTCTGTTTACTAGAACAAAAACTACAAGTGTTTTAGTAAAAGAAGATGCCATTACTTTAAGCAAGATGTTACACTTTTAAACGCGTTTTACTCGAAATGTGATTTTTTGAAAATAATCAAATGGGGGGCCAGCGATTGCTAAAAAAGTTTTGAACATAATTAACTGAATTTTTTTCTGTAAGTTCTGTATAATAGTAGAATTGTTTTAACCTTCAGATTTATCAATCACTGTTTTATTACAAAATTTACAGTCCCTTATGTGAATATAATCGCTGTCTTTTTAAGCATTTTCATATAGTAACCGAGATAAAGTGCTCTAGTTTTTGTAAAAAAGAAAATATCTCTCATCCTGAAGGTCATTTCAAAATTGAATAATATAGCACCACATTAGATTGAAAAAAATTGAAAATTTGTACATAAACCATTTGGTGCCGAATGGGCAGCGTTCATGCTATTTTTTGTCAATTGTTACCTATTTTTTCCCATTTTAGTAATGATAATTTCTTTTTCTCTTCTTAATTTTAGCACATTTTTCTTAAAATGCACCAAACAAATCTAAAAATAACAAAAAAATCCCCGTATCTCCTTTTTTTTAGAAAAAAAAAGTTGTCGCAACCAGTCGGATACCTTAAAAGAAATGACAATCCTTATAAACTTAAAGGGTTGTAGTTCTAGAAATATACTATTTTTTTTCTAAAGGTTGGAATAATACCTCGAATAGATGAGCTCAACATAAGAACATTAAGTACATTCATTTCAAGTTTCTTCGTAAAAAAGGGGGGCACGTTATACGTGGCGAATGTACCTAAAAATTAAAAATTTTAGCTTGAAAGTATAGGTAGGGGCAAGTTATACGCCGAATTTTACGATAAAAGTGATAATATACTTCAAATTTTAATGCAAAATGTAATTTATATTGAATATATCATTAATTTCAGTTGATTTTGTACGTACGATCTCTCATTTTTTGTTCCTTAATTAATCAACGTTAAATAAGCAACGTCTAATCAATTAGTGATTAATACACAACATCATCAATCAATTAACAACATCATCATCATCACAAATTCATCAATTCCAACATATATAATTTCTTATCTAATACATAGTCTATTTACAAAGAGTTTGTTTCTTTTTCCTCTTGAATAAACAATTAAGAAAAGCGAAATATTTGCTTAATCCATATTGGGATTATATTTAAAAAATTTAAATAAATCCATGAGAAACTTATTTATAAGTTTTTTAGGTAATATTTCCACAACAAGTCATCATTATAACAAATACACAACTGAACGCTTTGTGTAACGTAGCTTTACCAGGTTCCTATTATTTCGAAATAAAGTCTATGTACAAAATTAAAAACTATTTTTCACTAAAAATAATCTAGATGTATTTCTCTCAAAAAAAATTTCAGCATATTTTTGAAGAGAATTTTTTACTATAAAATTCTAGGTTTTTTTTTTTAATATAAGAGTTTTTCATTCACTAAAAAAAATTCTAAATTTAGAATTCCCTCCTTTTGTGTGCAAGTGTTAGGCTACAAAGCATTCTAATAAACATTTTTAGTGCTGAAATTTTCCATGTAAATCAATCTTCTTTCAAAAAACATAAATACTTTTACATGATTTTTTCTCCTCACTCTCAATAAATCTGTCTCACAAATACAAAAGACAAGAAAAAGCATCCATCAGCAAAATGAATGGAGCCTCAATCAGAAAAACTGTTCGATATAATTATTGTTCGTTTTTTCTCCCTTTTCCATTTGGAGTTTCCAATCAAGAAAATCGGTTGATATGACGTCATATTCGTCCAATCCACCAATCAGAGATCGAGTGACAGTTGTGGGGTATCGCGACGAGTAAACAATGGCCTGGAACGAAAGGAAAAAGTGATTTATGTAATGATTTATTCGCGAGTTTTCGTCAACGATTGTCCGGCGGGAAAAGTTCAGTTTGATTCCCACCCCCGCACATTTTCTCATGAAAATTTCACCACTAAAGGAGGGGGATTACTAACTGCAGTCATTTGAGTCAGGGAGCTCTCCTTTTTGGAACGAGGATTACCAAGCTATTGTATTTCCCCCCATGCTTTTTTGAAAGTTTCATCAAATGAATTCTTTATGTAAAGAGTTAGGATTTAGAGCAACAATTTGTTTTCAGTCACATGTATACTGTACTCATTTATAATTTTTTTTAAATGTGAAATTTAAAACCGCTAGCAAGTAAAAAAAGCAGGATGAAGTTTTTGTGAGAAACGTTTCCAATAAATTTTTCTTTCACAGAAGAGAAAGTATTCTTTCTTTCTTTCTTTTTTTTTTTTTTGCCTTGGTTTCAATTCTATTTTTAGCACCAATCATAAGCATTTTGATTGAAATTTTTTTTTTTCTGAAAGATCTCACAGTTAAAAAAAATGACAGAGAAATGCGAGCATTATTATCCAACTGATAAGAGAAAAAAATCTGGAATGGTGGTTATTTTAAAAATAGAGAGGTAGAAAAAAAATATTTTTAACATGTAAAGTAAGAATATAAATTATTGTGGGAATCGAATATTTTCTGTAATTTAAACAAAAAAAATATCCCATTTTGTTTTTGTAAAAAAGACTTATTGGGAGAGTAAAAAAAAACATTACCTCACAGTAAGTATTTTTTTACCTACATGGTTTGTTTTTTAAAAAAAACTTTATTATCTCCTTTTTTTAATATTCACAATCTAGTGATATTGACACCATTAATCTGTTATATTTCTCTTTGATAACCCCTTAAGTTTTGCCCGTACACCATACGAACTTCCGATAGCTGGCCACAACCGGTTTGTCCGTACGCTGTATGAGTACTGATATTTTCTTCTTTCTATCTTTGATTTGCACATATTTTTCATTCTTAGATTGAGATTATTAGTGCTAGTGTGTGTGTTTTTAAGGACTGCAGTTTACCCACGGTACTGAAATACTTCTTATCTTTGAGGTAAAGATGGAAATTTTTCATCGAAGGCAGTAATTTAGATTCTTGAAAATATTCGATAAAAAACAGGAATTGGCAATAGAATTTGCAATTTGTTGCTTGAGAAAAAAGGAAAATGGAAAGATAATACCAAAAGGCCGATATTATCTCTGCCCCCATTGTAATGTAAGACTTAGTATAACACAATGCTTCAAATTGTGTGTGCATATTTATATGCACACATACACACAATAACCTCAACCGTTTGAAAAAGAGGTACGAACATGAAATTATTTTGTAAGTATGAGAGAAATTCTTTGAATAGAAGAGAAATTTGAGAGAAATTCTTTGAAATGAAACATTTTTCATAGCATGCGGAGTGCACTTATAAAAAGCAAATATTTAGGGATTTTCGCGTGTTTCACTATTATAAAATAAGAAATAGGGAAAATTAAAATAAAGTTCTTCTATTTTCGCATTCTGTTAAATATTATGCTTAGTTATATGCAATAAAATAATGTGCCTTTTTTGGGGAACATTTGGGGGAAAGAAATTGCTTAAGGGGTTCATATGTTTATATTTTTTATTGTAAACTTAGTTCAATAAAAGGCGATTGCTTGAGAAAATTTTTATTTCATGTTCTAAAGCTCTAAAACTTTTTCAACTTAAAAAATTAATTATGGAATGGAAACGGAATACCTTCAAAATTATCACAACAGTCATTCCCATTCACAAATATATTTTCAATAATTATTATATGCATATTTTTGAAAAAAAATTATCTTTTTTTATGGGTTTATTGTTTTGTATATTTTTTAGAAAAAGAAAATATATTGTTTAGTTCCCCTTCAGAGTTTTTCTAGTTGAAGGTTTTACGGACTTCGAGGAATTTGCGAAATTGTTTTTAAAAATATAAAATAAAAAAGATTAATTGCACAATTATCAGTATAATACGGCTCATACTTTTTAAAAAGATTTTAGAAATATTATAAAGTACTTCATTACTTTTCCCAAATACGTCATTTAAGTTTTATGTAATTTAATTATTTTGGTCTATGTTTGAAAATTTTGTCATTGTGAGCTTCAAAAACGTTCACCTTAACACCTTTTTTTAAAAAAAATTCAATATTAAAGGAGAAGTTCTTCTGTTATATTAAAACGAGATACAAATATTCAAGTGAAATATTTTACTGAGGTATTTTTTAGCGTGATAAGACTTTATAAAGTAAAATAAATAAATGAATAAATTTTATTATTATATCTGTCTGAGAAACATATGTTTAGCTTCATTGAATTCAAACGTTATTCAATTGAATTCAATTGAATTACGGTACATTGTTAACAAGAAGCTATTATAATGTATCGTAGATCGGGGCTCACGGATTTTGTAGTATCATTCCCAAAGAGCAAAATAGTTCTTTAAGAGCGATGAAATTTACTGTCAAAAAACAATCCTTAAAAATACAGGATATAGTCGTAAAATTCGCACCATGTCCCAGAAGGTTTTCATACTTTCTACAGTGCTCAGACACTATTACCAATGTCTAAAAATACAAATAAGTAGTACTAAAGATTACCCACAAGCAACCGCTTGCTAATAAACTCTTTAAAAACTGAAATAATATTGACTCAGTTTCGGCGAGCGACCGCTATTTATGGTTAAAGCGGCTATCTCTTCCAGTGCTTTCAAGAAAAATCCACTTACGTCATAGATCGTGATGTTACAGATTTCTCCAATGATTTCCAGAAGCATCCATGTAGTCGCAAGTCACCAACATGGTCGCAAAAAAGGATGCAACGACTGTATAGCCAATATCTCGCCAAGTTTCCATTGAAACGCCATTATAATGTAAGGAATGGCGTTGCTTGCGAATATTACAATTTTTATCATACAATAAAAACAATAGAACGTATTAAACATACAGATACAAATTATTCACACTATTTTAAGATGAAAATAAGCATTATTATGCAAAATTAATAATCACGGATTTTTTAAACAACATTTCCGTCAAAAGATATCTATATATTATTCTCTTTGAAGCTGAAAAATTTTACAAATGAATTTGATTTCTTAAATGTCTTTGTATTTCCTATCCAGCTTTGACATTTATTTTGTTATTATAACAATTCATTGGCAATCTATTATTACTTATTTCCTTAATATATATTAATTTACAACAAATCAATATAAACAATGGTATAGGAATTTATGGATCTTTATAAATATATCTGAAAATCATATGATTACTTGAGTCTTGTTAAATAAAAATAATTTTTGATTAGAAAATATAAAGATACTCTTCTTTAAATTCTTTTTCTTTTTAGTAAACAATTGACATTCTTAAAATATTTATTTCGGGAGAAAATATTTACAATATTTTTCTCTCTATAAGTTTATTTCTCTAACGTCATCACCGACAACACTCAGAAAACACCCCCACCCACGCAGAGGGAGGCGTTAAACGAACGCATTTCCCCTCGATCAACAATTTTCTCTGAAGTAACCATCCCATGATAAATCTGTTCCATAATGACCATTATCAGCGGGAGCAAGTGAGATGGAAAAATAGAGCTGGCTCTTGGGTGAGACTTCCTGATAAAAAAGAATCCATAAATTTGGAGTGTGCTGAATAATTAATCCCTGCATCCAAGAGCTTTTAATAGCTAGCCAGATATGGCTCCTTGGGGTCAGCTTCAATTCACGCTCATTTTCCTTTTATGTGCATGTGTTACGTTAGGTTGGAGGGGGAGGGGGAAGCGACCACTCTTGAAAAAAAAGCAGATCAGTGAAGGCTATTTCTTGGAATTGGAGCAAGCTTAAAAAAATTAGAATTGAAAAGGTTTACAGCGAATTCTTACAGGTAATTGAATGGAAAGGTAGTGAGTATTCCTTTTTTAATAAAAATCTTCCTCCTTATTCTAAGATATATCATTTTGAAACGCACCTAATTCCCCTCTACCCTTTGACCCGGCTATAAGTGTGGAAGGAAATAAAGGATCATTCGACATGATAAATTCCAATTACTTTATTTATCACTTTAATCGACTCAAACACAAATCAACATTATAAATAGGATAATTCAGTCAAACAACAGAGGGAAGAGACGAGATTCGAGTTTGGGGAAAATACATATGATAATCACTTTATAATAATGTGGTTCTTCCTTTTAATATTACTTTACACAGAAGATAAGTACTTAATGTCCGCCTAACGACTTTAATACTTTAAACATTAACGTAATAGGAAGGTGACAGTACCTGAACTTAAGCAGTCTTCTAGTCAATCTAACTTATCTTCAACACTTCCAGAGAATAATCTTTTAAAAGGACTTTTAAATCAATTCTGGTAATCTTCACCTTGTAACTATCCTGTCACCTCTTGTTAACTAACTTCTAACTTTCCATTAACTATTCTCTTCCCTTCTAATTCACTAACCTCCATAACTCGTGAACTAAGAATATATATAATAAACTTAATTTGCATATCACGTTTCCTTCTTTCGGAGAAGATTGGTGAATTTTGCTGGCCTAAAGAATACCCAAGAGGCTTGTTAATAGAAGGTCGCTTACAGATCCGTCACAATTTCGTAAATTTTACTCATAATTTATAAACTTTTAAGCTTTCTTATAAGGCTACCTTTGCATAATGTTTGCTTTACCAAATCCGGAATATATTTTCCAGACAGAAAAATACTCCAACACTCCATATCTATGACTTAGCTCTTGACTGAAATAGCTTTGACTTATATATTCTATAGAATGCAGCTTATTCTGTTGCAGTGGCGTTCACAAGGGGGGGGGTTGCAGGGCGTGCACAAAAATTAAAAATCTGTTAGTCTAAGGGGGTTGGGAGTTCATCCTCTCCTCCATTGACCAATAGACTTAACTTTTACCATAGAGATTACCCCTTGGCGCTTTCTTCTAAACATGTTTTTCAGAATGTCTGTTTACGCTACAGTGAAACAGATCCCATTTCTGAAGTTGATTATTAATCAACAATAAGATATCGATTTATAACATTGCTGCTTAACAATTATTTCTAATGAGCTGTGGATTGGTGTTTTACCATTGGGACCTAGTACATTCCCCGGAAGCTGATCTCTCTTTTTAGTGCGGCACCATATAGGCGGATACCAATCGCCGCAAGTAATTTTGAAGCCCAGTTTCCTCCCTAGAGAGAGACACCTGAGCTCTGACGATGTGAACCTGTACTAGGATTTAGTTTTACCACATTCAAGCAAAACAGACACTCTAGGATATTACTTGCCGTATACTCATACGAAATTTGCTACTTAACCGTGAAATCAAAGAACAACAAACAAAAAAGTCGAAGAAAACCTCTTTATAAGGGAAAAAAGCCATGGCGATTGAGATTTTCATCGAGATGTGCTATTATGTATTTATTGTGCAATGTCCTTTAAAAAGATGTCTGTATACGTTATTGGTTTGTTGTACTACTAATTTTTTTTTTGTCTAAATCAACAAATATTAATTGTATAAAATATATTTTGGATTTTATCTTCAAGGAGGCAACACTAAATGGGACTTAAACATCATTTTTAAGAGGCAGTGAAATGCTTAGAATTTTCTAAGACTCAAACAATAAAAAAATATATGCGTTTTAATGTTTCCGATTTACATGAAGCGATGACATTTTTTTCTGTATGAGAATATTGTTACGTAGATCGGGGTTCGAGGATTTTATGCAAAAGCAGTCGTAAGCAACAAGACAGTTCTTTGCGAGCGATGTGTATTTATTGGCGTAAATCAATCCTTACAAATACAGGGTTCAACAGCAAAGTTCACAAAATAAATAACAGAAGGATTTCACACCTTCAACAGCACTCAGACACAATAAACAGTGTCTAAAATACACGTTTGCAAATTATTATTCACAAGCACAGCCGAGCTGATTAAGTTCAAGGCAAGTCTACTAATCGCTAATCAAAACAATGCTCACTACTCGCTGGTTAAAATCAGACTGGCTGCTGCGGCGAGTATCTCTCTATTTATAGCAGAGGCCGAAAATTCTGAAAAGATGAGCTCGCGCCACAGATCGTGAAGTTAGTGGATTTTTCTACTAATTTCTAGAAGAATCCAGAGGGTCCCGAACTCGCCAA
>BMAO01009735.1:0-102400 GCA_019973975.1 Trichonephila clavata | reverse complement strand
GATTCTTAAGAATATATAGCTTAACAAAATACAAGGAATCAGTAAAATGCTAAGTAAATAAAACTAGTAGTTTTTTGGATTGTAATTAAAAGTATGTGTTGAAAGAAATTAACATTTTTTTACTGTATTCGATGAAATGTGTGATTCCACAGATTCCGCGTGAGGAACTACTTAGAAAATTAAGAGAAAGAAAATGTTTCGCAAAGAAGAAAAATACGTGTTTTTATATAACTTTTATTGTATTATTGCTGAGCTACCAACTAGATAAGACATAAATTAGCATGGACTATTGAATTATCACCAAGAACAAATAGGTAAAACCTAAAGCTAACTATATGGAATGATCAATAGTCTGATGTGGAATAAAGAAAATTTTATAACTGCATTAAACGATTGAATCAATGCTATTCTTAAATTTATTACATTCTTAAAAAAAAGAAAAAAATTACTTGCTCTCTGCACATTTTAATAGTTTAGATAGAATTTTCAATTACTGTTTTATTCTAAGAAATCATTGAAAAGTTTTAACGATTTTTTTTTTTTTACTTATCTTAGGATTTCCTTTGAAAGTATATTTGTATAACTAAACAGTTCTTTTATCATAAGCCTCATTTATTGCCATCTTTAAAAACAAACTTTTATAATAGCTAACTTTGTGCATTATATATTTTATTACAATTTTAAGCTTGAAATTTAACATAAATATAGCATGAAACTTTCCCATTTTATTTAATAGCTAGTCCAGAATAATAATGCGTGTTTCACCATATCTAAATTCGTAATATTTATACATTTATAAAACCTTTAACTAAGGAACATGAAATACAGCTGTAAGAAAGCATGTATGGTATTTAATTTAATTTTATAAAAGTAGATTTATTGTATTTTCTTCCAAAAACATAAAAAAATTATAATGTTATTCATATTTTATATAATTCCATAGAAAGCAATCCATTCATACGGCAAATGAACCTCCTGCTACAATATTTTCGATCCATTTTTATGACTTATATATTAAAAATTTATTTTCTTTCATATACAGTTAAAAGGAAACACTATCCATATCCAAGAATTTTCATTAAATACTTTTATTACATGCCATGACAATTTCCTGAAAAACTTTAATAACTATCTCCTCAAGTACGAGGGTATTAAATTTCTTAAAATTTCTTTCGCTTTTCAACTGAAACAATGTGCATTAAATAGAAAATAACATTTTACAAAACATGAATTCTTTGTAAGGTAATAAGTTTTTCTTTATATTAGGTAATAAGTTTTCAATCTAAAAAAATAAGCATTTTTGTATATATTTTATCATTTAACTTCTTTTACTTTTGGCTAAATATTTAAATATAATTCTAAGAAAACTTAAGTAAATTAGAAAATAGAGGCATTTTTGATGTATTAAAACTTTTAAATAGTATGGTAAAAAATGATAAATATTTCATGAATTTATTGAATATGTGTTACGATTATTAAACACCGAAATTACAAAAGTAATAAACATGT
The DNA here is from genome assembly GCA_019973975.1 of Trichonephila clavata. Lineage (NCBI taxonomy): Eukaryota > Metazoa > Arthropoda > Arachnida > Araneae > Nephilidae > Trichonephila > Trichonephila clavata. Next base: position 100,891 of record BMAO01009735.1, on the reverse strand, counting down.
TTAACCGTCTCTTTTGTTTTTCAGTATTATTTCATCACAAATATATTTGTAAAAATTTATAGATTTTTTAAAAATATTCTTGACAAATTTCCTTTCTTTTTAATGTTTTTTTTATAGATAAAATGTTAAAATCAATATAGTCATTTCATTCTTATATTAGAAGCATTTTCGGTTTTTCATATATCTCGTAGAAAATTTAAATGCAAGCCTAATGCATAAACATTTTTGGCGGAAAAATTTTCTATTCAATTTCAAGATTATTGGTACAATGATTTCTAATGACGAAAAGTACTAAAAATTGTATAAAAGTAAATAAATATAGTAACTTAAGAAAAACTACCATGGATTTAAAAAAACACACGTTCTTATTCAATCAAATTTACAAAGCATAAACAACTTAAAAGGAAGGTTTGAAATAACCTTAGTAATGTAATCTTAACTTAATTCGTCCAACTGCTTTGTATGGCAGCAAGTGCTGGTTATTAAATAAATTTGAAAAACATAAGCTGCTGATTCTTGAGAGAAAAATACTCCGAAAAATCTTGGGTGCAGTTAAGCAAAAGGATGTCCGTATAACACAGTAAAATTATGAAATTCACAGCATATTTGAAGGACAGGATAATCTCAAAGATATAATGGCTAGGTCATCTTGTAATGGGTCTATCCGCGAGTTTTTACTGATCCTCTTGGGATAAAACTGTTTCTTTTAAATGTGGTTCTATTGAAAACTTTCTACCAAAGAAGAAGATAATGTTTATGTAAATGAAGGGTTATATTTAAGCATTAACTTTTAGGTACGCGAAGTTAGTGGTTAGCGGAATGTAGTTGAGAGTTAGTCGAGAGCTACTCGATGATTAGTTGCTAAATGATTTAAGATTGCTAATTGACGATTTAGTCAAGAAGATAGAATTTAATAATAACGACCTGAGGTCGAACAACTTAGAACGGAATTACGGTAATTTAGAGCGTAGGCATCCAAAGTCCCCAAGAGTAAGTTATTTCAATTATAACTAAATATTAAGTTCCCTTTCGGCTCCTATACAAGTGTGCATTTCCTATTCTGGGTTGTTAATTTAAGAGATAGAATGATAAATTAAATTGTTCTGATTATGACCGATCTTCCTTCTAATCCTCAAACACCAATAAAGGCAACAGTACGTTTATTACAAACTTTTTAGATAAAATGATCAAACCCAAATAAATTAGCGACATTTTCAAAAATTGAGAGTACACGAAAAGGGAAAAGGTCCTCCACTAGGGTGGGAGGAGGGGTGGTTGATTCGGTTGAGAGAGTTATTAGGGTTCTGGACGTCAAAAGTTGGCAATCTATCCCTCCAAACAGAACTAGATGGAAGAGGCTCACGTAGAAAGCCTTGGTCTATGACAAACTGTAGTGACGCTGAAGAAGAAAAAAGTAATCTCAGTTACATTTTTCGTCTCAAATACATTTGTGGAAAGAACTTATCCTGGAAGAAGGCGTGCACTCAATACTAACGTTAGTGGTTACGCGGGGTGACTCAGCCATCCCAATCCTTTTTCTATAATTTTATTCTACACCATAAAAATTGTAATTCCAGTGAATAATTTAATTAATAGAAAGTACACTTATCTACTTTTAACGACTTTCCCCTTTTCTTTAAAAAATTAAGAAAAAAATTCTATCAAACTGAGCTAAAAGGTTTCAAAAATGTGCGTGATTTTAATAATGGACACAAACTGACACTAACATTACAGGAATGATATTCTCTGCCAAAACTCTCGTATTTTATTCAGGTTTTTGTAGTTTTATTGACTTTGATGATCGACAAAAAGCATGTAAAACTTTTTCTTGCTGGTGTCTTTTTAACAGGCTCAGTGTGTCTTGTGGCTTTATATCTTTCCTGATGGAGTTTTTTAGGTAGCATTTGAACACTTTCCTTTCAACTCAAACGCTTCCTATTCATCGCTTTTCTGAACGTTACGTTCGCTATCATGATTAATATCCATTATTTCAGCAGGTTCTTGCCTTGCTCGATAAGTTTCAACTCCATCCAATAGACCATTTATTTCTTTATATTCTGTTCATTAACATTTATAAGCCATAATGAGTCGTACAACACAACAATCGAAATCAGTCGTTCACAGGGAAAAACGCAGCCAGTTCATAGAAAATACTTTTGAGCAAAAGTGGTCGCGCGGGGAACTCAGTCACCCCAAATACCTTAAGATTGCAAAAAAAATCGTTTGTGACTTCCAGAATAGAGGGGATATGCGACAAATAAATTTTATTTTCCATGTAGATTACCATATATGAGGATACGGGCATGGTCATTGGCAACAAAAATAAAGTTTCCCAGATTTAAAGATATTGTGAGTCTGGGGTGACTCTGTACCCGGCATGCCTGCTCACGGGTTAAGAATGGAGATTAAATATATCTATTGTTTTAAAGTTGTTCAATGTCACATTTATATATTTGCAACTTTCCTTCAGTACCTATAACCTTTAGTACTTCTTTTTAGTACTGTTACTTGAGCTGCAAATAATAAAAACGTTCCTTTTATCATGTTACATATTATACCATGCAATTTATGCAAAATTTATTCATGTTAATGAGCTTGACTTTTTAACTGTCATGAAAATAACATGATCTTTCTTTCGGTTTTGACTTTCTGTTTATTTGTGAAGTAATATGCACCTAGATATGCTTACATATTCTTGTTTGATAATACTGAATAGTTATAAATTGTTGAATAAATGTTTTGAAATAATCTAAGAAGTCTACACAGATTGTCATAAGTTAATAAAAATAAAAATACTAATACATGTAACAAATATTTCTATAATTTGAAATAAAATGTATTTTTTTACAAAAATGTAAACTCTCTCTCTGGGTATATTTTAATTAGTTTTCTAATTTATGTAAATAAGTAAGTATTAAAATGATTATGCATGGATTTTTTGCTATTATAGTGATTGTTTTACTATTATCTCTCATACAGTAATGAGGCAATACAAAGATAAGTGGTAGAAAGTATTATTTATTAGAAATTTTAATACACATATATATTAGAATAAACAAATAATAACATAAAAAACTTAATACTTTTGCTAAATCTTTATTTTCTTTAAGAATATATATTTTATATCTATTATGTAAAATAACAGTTCACATACACACAAAGGCATAACTACTTCATACTTATTAATTACAAATAAATTATTCATAAGAATTTGGTATAATAATGATAGTTTGAGATACAAACTTAGAGAATCTTTAGTTTTGCTCACAGAGCAAGCTCTATAAATAAGGAAATCATGATTAATTTCATTTGTTACAATCGAAAACATTAAGCATTTTTTCGATTCTGCAGAAATGTTGAATTTTTCCCTGTGGAGGTTCAAGTAATACTTATGTATAGTTTCTCTTAATTTATTACTATTCTTATTGCATTTTATAGGGGAACTTTACTTGAAGGAGTAACTTTATTGACAATAAAAGTCTTTTGACTAGACTAGTTATCCTGAGGAACTTTAGGTAAACAATGAATAAAAGAATGTAATAAATGTAGGTAACACACTTTTCTTTTTTTTAGTTGATACTTTTTTTATCTGTCTTCACACGTAGAAACAATCTTCTCCTTTGCTGTATCTAGAGGCGGAGACATCCTGAGTAGTAATAAGGAAGAAAGTAGTCAATCGCAACCAGCCCATAAAGCAATGGATGTATCTTCTTTCTGCAAGGAAAAGTTTCTCTAGGAAAGAAACAACAGTAGAAAAAAGTTCAGCGTCAAGCAAACAATGAAAACGAAACATAAATAAATCTTCAATGAAAATAAATATCCGAATAATTTCTTAAAAAAGGTGATTGATGCTCTATTTTTAAAAATACTATTCCACCTTTTTGAAGGAGTAATAGTAATATGCCTGTATATAATCCGATAATTTTCGGAACTTTTTTAAAGTTTAAAATAAGGGCATTTTCTTGTATACCAATCAGCTAATCTATAAAAAAAACCTAGTTTAGGAGAAAAAAAGCTAGTGAAAAGATTTTTCATTAGCCATGAAAAAGTGATTTTAATCTATTAATTTTTTGGTTGTTCTGAATGGAATTTTTGTTCCAAAAGGAAAGAAAAGTCATATAAATCCTTTTAGGACATGAAATATAGATCGACGATCATGTGCTCTTTCTATACAGACTTCTCCATCTTATTTTCCAAAAGGAATAAAAAAAATGGCACAAATAATAGGACTAACACAGTGAAAAAATGAAAAATGAATGGCAAAAGTATGTTAACTTCTGTTAAGGTTACTGGAAATAAAGCATCGCTGTTGGCGATCTGACGTTTTACTTTACAAGAAATTAATTGCAAGATAACCCATGCGTTTAACAACATTTTCATTCTCATGACGATGTATTTGAAAATTACACAGTATTTTTTTCAATTTAGCTTATGTACGGTTTTGAATTGTGGGTAAAATTTTTAATAAAAAGTACATTCTTGTTTTATACTCGGAAAGGTATAATCGGAAATTATCTTTATTTCCCTTAGCTTGTCAATTTACATAAAAGAACAACAATATTATCTGAAAAAAACTTTTGAAATTTAAGAAAATTATGAGTATATGAGTTTTTGTTTTATTGTCTATTGTCTTATGTTATAGACCTATTTCTTTTATTTAAAGAGCACATGAACTCTTAAAGATCTTCTTTAAAAATCTTATAAACTTGAATTATTTCCTAGTATGAAGCAGTTTTGTGTATGCATATCAGAGTCTAGGGAAATGTGACTAGGCTTTGAGAGCGAAATTTATGGAATACTATGAAAGGTATTATGAAGTTTAACTTTACATCTCTCTTTTAAAAAAAATAATTCTGATACAAATTTCTCCTTTTCTATATTAAGGGGTAGGTTCATGAATTTCGGCCCCAAACTCATTTTTCACTTTTCCCATTTTAATAAAATATGAATTTTTACGTTTCTAATGGTGCAAAAATTATCATTCTATGTGCAGTAGAAGTATTTTTAATAATTTTTTGAATATGTTTTACCACCTGTCGAAGTCTACTAAATCCATTACTAAAAAATCCATTTTTCTCAAAACTAACATTTTTACCATATAAGGAACATTTGTTCCTAAACTACTTCATTTAACAGCTTATAACTTTGCATAATTAATAATTACACTCTAATACATACTTTAATCGAGGGATTTTTTCAAAAAATATTCTGACTTAATTTATAGCATTAAACATGATGAAATTTCACTCTTTTTGAAAGAAAAAAAACAGATTTGTGCAAAAAATATTTTTTTAAAAAATAACTAGACATCTTATCATAAAATCTCTGATTAAAGTATGTATTATGATTCAAATCACATTTAGTAAAAAAATTGGAGATTTTCATTCAATAGAATGTTTATAAATGCTCCTTAAAAATACCTATTTTTAACATTACTTAGATACAGATCCTGTTTCGTGAACCTACCCCCTTAAAAATTATTATACAAAAAATATAACATTTATCTGTTAAAATATTTTATATTTTTTCATTAATTTAATTTTAATATTTGCTAAATAATTGTCTTAAGCCATGATAGCTAAAACTTTGAAGCCCTCATAGCAAAAAATTTCTTTATGTTTCTCTAAATTAATCATAACAGTAACTCAAAGATTACATTCCCTCATTTTTTACTTTCACTAATGAATTAATTTCTAATTTTTTAAGGTAACAGCTTTAGATAATATTTCAGTTTAAATTTCTCATATTTTACACGTATTTGCTCTCATAAAAATAACAATGCAGAATAAAATATATGAAAGGGGAATTATCTGTTTCAATCTCCAGACTCCCTACAGACGTTTGAAAATATATATTATAATTATTCCATGTAACACAGAAAACAGATGTTTTTTGGGGTTGTAAGTAAAAAGTGACATTACATGACATTGGAAGAAAAATAATAATTAAATTTGCAAAGAGATTTATGTGCATTAATAATTAATGTAACTATTATAGTTATAGTCAGGATCTTAATATATTTTTAATCAATCATGCTAACTAATTTTACATAAATTTTTCATTTCCATTGTTTCATTTTGTAATTAAAAATTCTTCAGATAAAAAAACAGTTTAATATATTCTCTGCCGTATTCTTCTTAATTAATCTAACGTAAAGAGACGTTCTAACGTTCTTAAAGTAAAATTGGGAAAGGTAAATTAATTTATTATAAGGTAAAATTGGCTGTGTTGCACTTTTTCATATATCAACATTTTTGAATTTAAAATTTTCTTTGTAGGTGTCAACGTATATCAAGGTAAAGTGAATTTCTTCCATAGTTAATGATATTAAATTTATACTGAAACTCTATGACTATTTTTATTTACTTAAAAAAAAAGTGTGTAATAACTATTTCGTATGGAATAAGGCAGATCCTATATAATTTATAAATTGTTATTTATTGAATATTATTCATATAAAGAAGAAAAAAGCGATTATATTAACATAGGAAATGTTTAAATTTTTAATCACAACAACGGTATTTCATTATCTCGTTGAACGAATGTACATTAAATGGATTCTCTTTTGTAAATTGCAGCTCGGTTTATAGCAAATTTGCATATTTTCATTTAATTATCTGACTAAAAAAATATCCTTTAAGCCTAAATATTCTATTAAATAATTGTTGACTTTATTTTAAGAAAATATCCTTATTTATGTTTAATTTGCATCTGGATAGGGGGCATAGTTGGTTTGACACTGGTCTTGTACGTCTAAGGTTGCGGGTTCAACCCTGCCCCAAGTCGGTGGATTTTCATGATGGAGAAAATCTACAATGCCCAAGTCGTATGATTATGCAGCATATAAAAGATCCCTTGAATGCATGTTTGGCTTGGGTGCTCTTGGAAAAATTTAATTCCTGGTACGATTTCGCATCACCAGAGCTCATATGCTTTCTTCTGAGGAGGAAATTGGGTGTCAAAATTAATTGTGGTTATTTGTATACCACCTATATGGGGCAGCACTAAAAAGGAGATACCAGTTCTCGGGGAATGTACTGTAATGCCCCTGAGGACGCTGGTGTTTGGGGGTTCGAGCTAAGATCAGCCACAGTAATTCAAAGACAATTTTAATATCACTTTCACTTAATCACACTACACAATTTAAGAGAAAGAATGTACCAAAACACTAAACCGGCGGGAAACAATTACGTAGGATTAAATTAATTTTCAAAGAAACAACACACTTATCTTATTATTGGAGCGCTCTTGACTCTTTTACTTCGATTATCAATAGATAGCTTGACTAACTATACGACTCCGATTGTAATCTTATTCGCGCTTCAATATCCACTTTCAACCGTCCTCACCTAGTCTAATGCAAGCATTTAAATAGAAGTTCTGATTTGCATGAATCCCTTCTTCACTGAGAGAGTTTTTCACCTGAAATCACAGTTAAAAAGATTAATTTTACTCAAGAGGATTAATTAAAGAATCGCAGTAGACCCGTTACAGAACCAGGTCAGCAATGGTAAAACACCAATCTACAGCCCCATTAGTATATTTAAAATGTTTAATTAATATACTGTTTGATATATTTTTGAAAGCCAATTCTAAAAGTGAGTTGAAGGGCTTATGACTATTGTGTAGAGGAGCTCGTAAAATCTAGTGAGGCTTAAAATCCTAAAGATGGCTTGATGAGTTAGTTTGAAGCTCATATCACGTAACTGTCACCATTACGTGGTTCAAGAATACGAGGTCCGTTGCCAACAGATCTCATGTTTCTTTATAGTGATATATTCAAAACAGTCACTAACAACTGTTGTAAGTTTTTATGCACTGCATCCTTGAGTGTTTCTTTAATATTTAATACAAAACCAACTCCTGTTGTTGTTTTATCTTTATATACATAAATGGATGTTTGTATATATGAAATCGCTTTACTCCAACACCGTTCAACCGATCACTATGAAAATCGGCATGTATATGTACTTTTTTTGCAAAGAAGATTTTTGTGCTATCCTTTTTGTCGCAGCTTCCCAGGTTGCGCTACAGCATATCAACTTCTGCACTGTTAAAGCAATCGCCTAGTTGCCAACATTGTCGCCAATTAGAGAAATTTTGCTTAGAAGGATTTTGTGCTGTCATCTTTGTTGCAGCTCCCCACCAGATGGCACTACAGCAAAGCAACTTCTGCGCCGTTCAATCCATCGCCACCAAACGTCGTCACCAAAAATGATGCCAACTTGGCTCTATCGCCAACATTTTGCTATGCTTCCATTGAATCGTCATTACAATGTAAGGAACGGCGTAGGTTGCGAATATTAAAATTTGAACATAAAATAAATACAACAGAAAGTAATATTAACGTATTGTATGTCCAGATATAAAAAAAATCGTACCCTGCATAGCCGTTTCATGAAACGGATCAAAATTTCAATGTATCTTGCATAATTCAACGTCCAGCCATGATGCGCACAGTTAATCGACTATCTTTCGTGATTAATTTACTCACTTTCTTAATGTTTTCGTCACTGACGGAGGTCACCGGTCTTTCGCTACGGGGGTTGTCAGAAACACTTTTCCAGCCTTCTCAAAAACGGGCGAACCTCTCGTACACACAATCCATGGACAATGCCTGACCTCCATAAACACGAAACAGCATCACATGAGTTTCTGTCGGTGTCTTGTCAGGCTTAAAACTCAACTTTAAATTAATCTTTTCTTCGTTATTTTCCTGTTCTCAGTTAAGAACCAACACACTATACAAGGGCTTTGTAAAACAAGTCTTACACAGAAAACAAACAACACCCAACTTAACAACGGTGCGGGCAGTTGGTCAACACCTTTGGCTATGCATGTGTAGCGTTTTATTTCGCCACTGTTACCAGATCGGCCATTCTGACTTCATTCACCGAACTTTATTGTCAGAAGTTGTATTATATCGATGACCAATTTCGTCAAATCAAAAAACGTCATCAAATGCCACGATATGCAGCAAATGCTTGAAACCGTTCCCACGCATTTTTGAGCATAATGACATTAAATATGACAGCATTTGGTGACAGTTTCTTTTTAAATTTGCAAAATCTTTTTTGGTTACATTGGTCATCGGTATAATACGTATTTACCAAAAGATGCTATCCAACTCCAAAATTCCGTGAAACTACACCCAATATTGCATTTCGATTGCAGCAAATGTTTTATCAAACACAAAAACCACGATCAATTTGAAGTTTAATTTGAGTTTAATTTAAAGGTAAAAAGTTGAATCTATTTTATTTCTATCAATATTTCATATTTTCTCTTTTCCTAAGCATAGATTTAATTATCCTGATTTTATGGTTATTAGGATGAATATAGTAGTTATATATATACATTGAAAAAGGAAGCATGTTTTATAAAAATACTTAACTAAAATTAATGATGTTTTTAAGTATTTAGAAAAAACAAGGCACGTTTTTATAAAAGAAAGACTTATTAGAAATTTAAAAAAGAAACACATTTGAGAGATTTATCTTTATTTCTTAATTTGTACTTAGAGATTTCTCTCTTCATTACATATTAGTACGAATGAAGATTAATTTTAAGTTAATTGCAATGCTTTTAAATATAATTTACGTGGATTAAAATTACTTAATATTTAATTTTTTTGCATGAAAAATAAAGTAATTTCTTCTTGTTGCATGTATTTATATAATACTAGTAATCATCCTCAGAAAAAAAGCGAATTTGTAACTTTAAACATTTAATATCAAATCTTCATTAAAACCTTTGTCCAATTTTTCTTCAAAATAACGAAGTTTTGAAAAAAGAATTAAAACGTTTCGCTTGATGAATTTGTAAATTAACATTTTTAAGGTTGAATTTCGCAATGATACTTATTCTCAGATCTAAAATTGAAATAAGAGGAAAAAAATTTTTCGAGTTCTTTTATTTCTCTGTGTATAATTCAGAATAATTTACAATGCTCGTTTCTCTCTCTCAGAGAATAATTAAATTCTCATTCCTAGTCGTAACTATCTCGAGTTAATGAGAAACATTTTTTTTATATGAAACTTTCTTTATACTACTCGAAATTCTCAGAAAATGTATTTGTTCGTTAAATAAAAATAATTGTTTTAATTTTGCTAAAAGCGCAGGATCTCTAATAGCTTTCTCTACAAATATAGGAAATAAATGGTACTCAGAATGTTTCCATGTTTAAAAGCTGATGCGTGTGTATACATTTCTCTCTCTATATATATTATGCATATATATTTCTCGAAAATATATATGCATAAGTATAAAGTTTCATTTAAGATGGAAATAATTTATGGAAATATTGTTAAGTATTTTGTTTTATTGTTAAAAAGTTATTTTATAGAAAATTAAACTATCTTTTTCGTTATATTTCTAGAAATTTCTAAAATGCTGTAAGCAAGGGTTTCTCAATAGAACATTTTAGCGGCCCGGATAGTATATAATATCGGTACACAAAAATATACTATAAAATATCGAAATTTTACCCTAAATAGGAAAGATAGCAGCAGAGAAGAGATGTCAAGTGTCAGGACGTAAACCTTAAATTGTTCTTTTATATATGTTTATTATGATGAATTATTCGAAATAAAACCCCCTACCATTCTATGAATATTGACTTTTTTTGCACTGCCCACCTAAAGTTGAACCTTGTTTTATTGGCCCAAGTTAGCCTTTGAGTAAGACACCCTTGTTGTAAAGTATTAGCACAAATGATTTATTCAATGAAAAATATTTCGAAAAATTATAACTGGTGTTGCTAATGTTAATACATACAAATATTATTACTATCTTACCTTATATCTTTTTAAACCATAAAGCTAATTTTTATGGACGTATTTATTTATATAGAGGAGACGTAATTATAAATTTGAATTTTTATGTTATCACTTTTTCAATACTTCTAAATTAATCTCATTGATACATTTTGAAGTGGCAAATTTATAAGAAACTGATTTATTTTATAACATAAAAATTATCTAATTAATTAAAAAGATAGAAAATAGTATTTTCCTTTAATTAAATTCCAAAATTAATTGCAGGTTTTTTTAATTTGAATTATAAAACTATCCGCAGCTCGAGGTTCATCAGAAAAAATGTTTCAAATCATTGAGACAGCGTTTGTATTTTATTCATTTTGTGGTAGATGTAAACGACATCTATGAGGTCCATGTCAGTTTATGACTTATGACTTATAGACTTATGCATCTTCCTGAAGTGAAATAAAGTAAACATTTTCTATATATAATTTTCCTCTCATTGCATATTAATCGCTAATAATTAGTTGTTTACGCTTTTTACTTAGAAAATATCTGTCTACGTGTTTTGAAATAAGTGACTAATTTCTGTTAATCTCTCTCTATATATTTTAGAAAAGCGATTCACTCACTCGCCACAAGATCTTCGGAGATATTAGAGCATAGACTTGAAATTGAACAAGCAGGATTCCTTTTAAGTAAAGATCCGCTAAATAATGATACACAATTCGTAGATGAGGGAATTTGTCTCCCCAATGGGGTTTTGGGGACATTATAGATCAAAATGTTTCGTCTGTAATAAATGTTCTGTTCATAGTTTTGCTGAATTTGTAGTTTTATCTCACTTGGGTGCCGTTTTTTAATAGATATATTAATAATTACTCTTTTCATCAAATTAAAAACACACGACAAAAATTAATTATTAACTCAACAGTATAAAGAAATTGAGAATGTCATGTTAAATAAAGTTGGGTCCTGTTTTCGTGAACTTTGGCATCGGTTTATTTCTCTCCCTAAACTGGATGATAATTTCGCCAAGTTAATGTGTGTGCTACACATTTATACACAAAACTAGCGACTGATAGTTCCGTTATTCTGGCTACCCTCTTAACTATATAATATCTGTAATTAAACCATTTTATTTTTTTTACTATTGTTTATACCTCTGAGTAGCAGAAAACTGAGCAAAAGGAATTGAACTCATAGATAAAAGGTTTACTTTTTTAAAACCATTTGAAGGTGGCAAAAGAAATTGATCGAAGGAAGTATGAGAAAGGTTTGATCACCGAAAAGTATGAATGCATGAAGTGTGAAAATTGCATGAGATTGAGAGAAAGGAAAAATGTAATTTATATATTTGATTGGAGTTCTCGGTTTCAAGAAGGTGATAATCCGCGTATGACCAGAAGCATTAGAGCAGATACGTGGTTTAGTGCGATTTGAGTAAGAGTCATTTCAGTCTGTGCGAAATTGGGTTGGTTACTCGATATTGGTTTAAAAGGTCATTAAATAAATGTGTTGTAAATGAAATTCTTGTATATATATATATATTCTTGGTGTCCCGAAACTCTATATCAAAAGGTCATGGGGTGAATGGAGGAGTCAAATTCCATATCACTTAGTTAAGTAATCAATTGCATATTTTTGGAAATGTTGACATTCTTCATTAACATTATTGTTTTAGTAGTGTGAGCCCACATTTCACAAATTTACAGTGATATTTTCTCTAATGTCAACTTACCCCGCCATACTCTTAATCACAGTCACAAATCGGGAAAAATAACGTTTGAGGATTTAGTTAAATAACATGATTTGACTCGGTTTGAAAAAATGATGCCAATTAACTTTAAGCCTCAATAAAAAGAAAAATGTTAATATTTTACTTACTAGGCAATATATTTCAGAATATGCCCCATTTAGCTAAGATTCTTAAAATGGAACAACGTTTGCTACTTTTTTCTCCGTAACAATTATCGTAAAAACAAGATGACTTAATTTCAAAAAACTGAATTTTAAGCTTGTAACTAAAATTAAGCAATAAATTTAAAAGTAGTGCGGAAAACATTTTTCGTAATACTTTAATGAATTAACTGTTGACGTATTTTTGCATCCTACTCGAATGTAAGCTCAACATTTTTTTAAAAGTGATCGTTTAATGACTCGTGAGTTACGAGCTAAATTTATTTCTTTCACTGCTTCAACAATTCCTTTTGTGCAGTTTGTTTACATTTTCGATAGGCTTAACAGAAGAAATAAGAACTCGACAGACTAGTTTAACAAAACGGGAAAATAAGAAACACCACAGATTTACACGACAGCATTTCAATTCATACTTATACGAACCTATTTGGCGTACTACGTGAAGAAAATACATTTGTCGCAATTTTGGATGCAATAAAGACGGTTTCGGCACCAAATAGTATAGTTATATCTTTTGTTTAAGTATGCTTGTTTGTTTATAAAATACTTTATTCTTAATCTGTGCCTAGTTATTTCTTGACGTACTGATACAGAACCATTCACGCATACGCTGAATTGGTGGCAGTATGTGATGACGTTTTTTGACTGTCTTTTGACGACAAATGTGTCATAATTAGGCGTAACTGGTTGAAAGTATTGGGGGGATGGTGGTCTAGTCGGCACCCCTCTCTGTCCGTCCTGCCCGGCTCTAGGAGTGTGGGGGGGGACAAAGCATCACCAACAAACTCCATAATAACAATTAGTTTTATTTAGACTCTGAACACACACTTAAATAATCACAAGTGAAGCTACAAGAGGAAACCTAGGAGTGATATCTAAAGCTTTGTCTATTCTTAATACCCAACTCTAAGTAAACCCGACTACGTGAAATAGATAAGGAGAACAAGCACTAATGAACCGATAGCTAATTCTAATTCTACTATCTTAAATCTTCAATCTAATAATTTAATCTAAGCAATTACTTTCTTAACTCACACTAGGTTTATGAATGAAATATTCCAATATTCGCACTTACATGACAGCTTCCCGGTTCCTCCTATCTTGCATCTACTAAACCTATATATATATATATATATATATATATATATATATATATATATATATATATATTATACATATATATATATAGACTTTATATAGTCAAACTAATTTACATATCACGTGTTCTTCTTGAAAGGCTGTGAATTAATGTAAATGCTAGCCCCAAAGTTTCCCCAACAGGATTAATAGGGAAAATATCGCAAATAGACCCGTCACAGCATCATTCGAAAGTACCTAAAAAGTATATTTCAAATTAATATAATAAAATAAATTAAATTATCTGTGTGTTTTTATGTTTCCTTTTAAAAAATATTAAATGATCATGATTTTTTTTTATAAAATTGAATGATACATTAGACATTTCCTCATTGAATTTGTGATTTAAATGAGACAACTCTGCTGGTATGAATTTCTAATTTAAAAAATTTAGGAGACACAAAATAATATTAAGTGAGGGTTAATAACTATAAAATTATTTGTATTGCTCTCTATTCTAATATTTCAAATATTTAATCTTCATTCTGCTATTTCTGTCAGTTTTTCAGATTTAATTTACTAAAGATTAGTATTCAAATCTTTCAAACTAATTCAATGATTGTTTTGTGCTTCAGACTTTTTAAATAAAATTTCTGGATGAAAGGGCGTATTAAGAAAAACAAATATAAAAATAAAAATTATGTCCATTACGTTAGATTTTCCTGAAATCAAATCCTGGAAATTAATTTAATGAAGCAAATTTGATTAAACAGACTTAACTTTTAGGAAATGATAAAAAAAAATTTTATGAAAACATAATAAGTCTTCAAATATATTAAAACGCATTTTGCTTAAGATTTTCAATTCTTCGATTATATTTTTTATGCATTTCTTAAATACAAAATTGTTCGGTCAGAAAATGCTAGAAATTAAGTTCCAATTTGCTTTAAATCTGAAGTATGGTAGAATAAAAAAAAAGGAATTAATTACATGCTAAAATGGTTTCCTGAAAATGATTCTAAGAATTTTAAATTATTTTTTCAGCATATATCTTTATCTTTAGTTTTAATTGGTAAGAAATGAAACTTCCAAAATGGTATTAAAATCAATTATATTTACTTGGATGTTTAATTGTTTTTCGTTTGTATTTGCTTTGTATTTTTCAAAAATGTTTCTAATGACCATTGCTTAAGTATTTCTTACTATCAAGCAACATATTGCTTTATCAAATATTCAATTATGCTAATTTTAAACAGATAAAGTACACATGTAATAAATAATTCGTAATTAAGCTTTATTCGCGGGAGTTAGTATTATTTTAATTATGGATATATTGCCAAGCGTAGTGTTGCTCTATATTGAAAAAAAAACACTCAAATAGCTACTTAAAAGATATATTGATATTGTATTTATGCACGTTCAGTAATTCTTGTATAATATATTATTACAATTATTTGAAAATTTAAAGAAATTCTCTAATGATGCAATAATTATTTTTATAGACTTGATTAATAAAAACTGAATAATAATTAACTATTATTAGTAAAGCTATTAAGTTGGTTTAATAACTCCTAAGTTAAATTAATTACGTATGATAATTATTATAATTACCTCGATTTTCAAAAAATGCATTTTATCAAAAACATAAATATTTGTGAAATTTTCAGCGTTTTGAATCTAATTCTTCTTTTTATTCTTATAATTTGTTTCTGTAATATAAGGACTACATATAAATAAATGATAAAAAATATACGAAAACATTATGAAAAGAAAAAACATATTCCTGCTAAGCTAAACAAGATTAATTTCCAAATTCTTAACATAAATATATTCCTTTTTTATTTTACTCATAGAACTTATTATTATACCCATTAGTTAATAGGATAAATGAATTATATAGTATATTTTACAAATTACCATTTTACATCTATACTATATCTGAATAAAAGTACGACTTATTCTAAGTGTTTTTGTCTGTTCGCTTATTAACTGCAGAACAAAAGCGAATTAGTGCACTTATTAGTTTACCATGATGCTGTAAAGTCGATTGCCTCTCTTATAAAAAAAATGTCTTTTATTAATGAAAAATATTTGATCTAAACAAACTAATCATTGTATTTTTAGATAATATTTTTATTTGCGTTGGTGAATTAATGGAAATATTTTTCAGAAACGTTTTCTTCCTTACAGAACTTCTTCCTTGATATCGATATCTATATCTATTTATCTATATTTATATATAATAAAACAAAATAACTTCCGAGAAGAACAAACGTATATATACAGTGAAAATCGTTTAACACGAAACTGAGACGACTAAAGTAATTTTTCATGTTAAAAGATACTGCAATATATATATATCTAACAAAATCAAATTTATTATACTACATTTTATTTACTTAGATATATAGATATGTATATATGCATGCATGTATTGAATAAAAATCAATGAATTCACAGGAACTTAATCACTGAAATTTAGCAATTCCAAAATCTTTACAGATTTCCATTTTTGTCTTCTGTTTTTGATCAAAAGCCTTAAGTCGCTCCATCTTCATTTTAAGCGAAATAGCAGTTTGCTTTCCGTCTGAGCTGTTTGCCATTGTGCTCGTAATTTTTTTAAACAGAAAAAATGCGAAACAAACTCACTGATTTTTACTCACACTGCGATGTACTTGTCTCTGAATTCCAACTGATGAGAGATGAATTGTTTTTGATAAAGAAAGATAAAGAAAATTAATTTTAGATAAAGAAAATTGGCTCATGTCACAGGCTTTCCGAGGGTATTTCAAAGCCAAGTTAGCCTTATCTCTACAAAATATATGAAACCACATTCCTTTCCATTCCTCCACCCTCTTAAATCTCACCTACATGGCTGGTGTTTCCCGTATTTTGTTCATTTCCAGAAGGGAAATCTTTTCGTCTTAAGTGATTTTCGTTTCATGCTGAGAGAAAAAAATGATTGAAAATGCATAATAGTTTGTCGGGACCGTTGCATTATTTCATGTTAACCGATATTTCGTTGCTTTAAATGTATTTCACTCGTTACATAACAGAGCGGGGAGACCCTTTTTTTAGAGAGACGAGTGAGTTTTTATTAAAGTTACACTTAAGGCAACATGGGCGCTATTGTTGACGGACTTCGTGATTTTGAACCACAGTCAAGGGACGAAGACGATGCCTGAGCTGGTACCTCACTCTTCTAATTTTCACATCACTCCAACGTGAGGACTCTGACCAAAAAGTACTTTTCGTGCATCAGCCCCTCTACACAGTGGTCTTCTATGGCATCAGAACTGGAATCCGGGGTTGAACAATCCCAGTCACGAGTTTCTGACCATTATCTCGGTCATATATATACTGACTGGTCAAATTATTATGACTTGTTAGTCAATCAAACCTAACTTCTCAATGGTGCCACTAGAGGGCAGGTAACTATTGAAACGGAATGCAATTATAGTTAAGCATCTATTACACTGTGTTACTTGCGAAAAATGGTAATAAAACATGATTTAACTGAGTTTGAATGCGGGAGGATTGTAGAGGATGGGATCCATCAGAGTATCAGCAGAAACAATGTGTGACGGGGCTATCCGCGAGAAATTATACAAATCCTCTTGGGTAACTTTGGGGCCAGCATTTATTCTATTTCACAGCCTCTTCGAGAAAAACACGAGATATTTATATGCTAATTATTTCGACTATATAAAGTCTAGATTTCGTAAATGTATAGAGAGAAGGAGTTGCCTAGCTGTACGTAAGTATCGAAGGAAAATTACTTCAACAAGCTTAGCGCGCATTTGATAGTATTTGATATTTATAAAGTAAAGTACTAGATTAATCCTTAAAGGAATCAAAGGAATTAGATTTAGTACCGACCTGAGGTTAGCAAGAGTTCGTCTCCTTATCAATTCTGATAGCTGAGATTACTTAGACGGGAATATTAGATTTGAATTTTAGATTTGAGTATTAGGATTAAACTAGGTATTAGGCAATCACTCCGAGGTTTCCACTTATAAATTGAACTTGTGCTTGTTATTTGTGTTTTTCTGTCTTAAATAAATAATTGTTGCCATGGCTTTTGTTGGTGATAATATGTTTCCTCCTACACTTAGAGGCGCGTCGGGCGATGTGAACTCAGTTCAAGATAGGACTGGGACAAGACAAATGTTCTTGTAAAGTGTTCGAAAGTAGCAGTTATTAGCATGAGATTGGATTACAAAGCAGAAAACTGGGTCTCAACATCAGGTGTGCGGCTGGCATAAGCTGTTCAATGCTTCTGGGAGAGAAAAATTGTGGAAGTTGCCCAGTCCAATAACAGAGCAAGCATTCGTCAAATTGCGGGGAATCGTAATCAAGAAGCAACTGCAAACATCTCTGAAAAACCTTTCACCCCACATTACACTAGGCACGCTATGGTAGCAAACGATCTGTTCGGAAACTTCTACTCTAGGCCTTCAACAACGATACATGTCTTCAGTAATCACGAAGATGTAATATCAAATTACTCTCGAATAAAAAATCTATTTTAAATTAAATATATTAGACACAAGGCACACAAGGGTTGAACAGAAGATTATTAGAAAAGGGACATGTGATCCAATGAATCACGTTTTCAAATACACCTTGTAAATGGCAGGATGCTAACATGGAGAGAGCAGAATCAAAATATGGATCCTACCTGCTTTTACAAACCTTTACAAGCTGGTGGAGCCAATATTATGGTCAAATGAGGTTTTCTTAGCATTGCGGGGATGATTTGTTCGTGTGGCCCAAGAGTATTTAAGTTTCATTGTAGATGAAGTGCATCCTTGTTATATTAGCAGTTTACCTTGCCGGAGATGGATATTTTTGAAAGGAAAGTTTTCCCTGCCATGCAGCTGATATTGTTCTTAGATGGTTCGAAGGGCAGGACAGTCTTTATATTGATTAGTTAGCCTGCACAATCCCCAGAACTCAATCCAATGGAGAATCTGTGGAGGGGGGATGAGAATGAAGGCAGAATCAGACAGTTGGATCAAGAAGTATTACTTATCGGATATGGTTTCTAATTCTTCATACAAACTACCAACTTCTCATAGAATCCAGGTCAAGAAGAATTTAAGTAGTATTAAGGGCAAAATGATGTCCAATATTGTGTTAAAGGGGTGGTCACAATAATCTGGCTGTTCATAGCTTGTGCATGCGTAATAAATATTATAATTTTATAAATTGATATATCTCTGCATTTCATTTGAATTAAAATAATGATAATAAAACCTAATGTAATAGAAAATAGATGGAATTACTATCAAGAAAACTTTTTTTGCATTCATTTTATTTATCTGTAAATTACACATGTACGATAGAAGCATAATTTGCACCTTTTTTGTTTGTTTAAAAACGTATGAAATAAGTTTAAACATAATGTATCTTATTAAAAAAAATTTACATAATGTACAAACTCCGTAAATTCTCAAGATCAGTTATTGATTTATTAAAATCCTTTAGATTTAAACTAAAACTATTTGTGAAGAATATCGTAATTGTAAGCAGATAACTAACTGTTAAGGACAACACGTCTGCTGATATTTCACTTTCCTTATTTTCACAACATGCGGTGTGATACTTTTGTTACTAAGTTAAATTTAATCTGTAACACCTTCACTATTTTACTCGATTTTTTTTAATGAAAATAAGTAGGTATTTGCGATTACATTTGTTTACTGGTGGTCTTGACATTTGCGACAACAGCCACAGCTAATTGAAAAAGATGACATGATTGGCTTCTATAAACATTTCATTCGTCTCGCTAGCTCGAGAGTATTCAATTTTTATTCTTGTTCCAGAGTATTGTTTCTCTTTTGTCATTACGTTTTGTTTTAAGCCTAATTCGAGTGATTTTTGTTCTGTACTTGTTTTTTAAAGCAAGTATGGAGTCAGAGTAATTAGTTAAAGACATCACGTTAAAAACTCGTGGTCTTTATGTTCAATAATAAATTTCTAAGATAAAAATGTATATTTTATTTTGAGAATATAATTTCTTATCATTTATTAACAAAAAGAAAAAGCTCACAACTTTATGTGCTCTTTTTTATCGCTTTTAACGCGACGAAATTTCTTCATTAACTATTAATAAAATGTCTTCGGATTAATACGTGTTGTTTTCAAAACAGAGCTGTAAATATTAACCTTGATGGTCAGCAGGAAATTTGAACTCTAAGTGAAATGCGAATATCCCAAAAGACAAGAAGTTACTGGGATTCGCTTAGACGTTTCCCAATCCTTGACAGTTATTTCGAAAACATCGAATAAAGATCTTTCAATATGTTGAATAAATGTAACGTGTTTCGGGTACTGTCAGTTAGTTCCGGTTGAAAAAGCAGAATAGAGACAGTTTAGTCACAATACAATGGATTATTTATTTGGATTTCCAAAAGTTTAGTGAAGTTGGGTTCTTTTCCCTCGAATTCTTACAACATTTTCTTGTTTCTGAGAAACATTAATTGAGGAATTATTGCCTAAGAAAATATTGCGATTTCATCAGTTTGTATAAATAAGCAAACAATACAATATTTAATATAGTTCGATTTTGTGCAGTTAAATTAATACTTTTAGTCAAACATAAGTCACTATTTTTTAGAATACCCTTGTTGTAGTAATATTTGTTTTTAAGTATCTTAACTTACTGCCTCGGTTTTGTGCAAAGATATGGTTAAAAATATGAATGAACATATATTTCTTTAGCATAAAACTAAATGTATTGAAATACGCCATGTATGTTATTTTCCCTGTAGTGACACTCTCCTTGTGGGAAAATTGAGATTTACAGTTAGAGTTCACTTCTTTGCGTAAATTTAAAAATAAGATAATGACAACCATAAAACGTAACCAGGATTGCCAGATTGGTAACTTCATCGCTCTTGGCGACAAATTTGGCGAAATGTACGATATCGTCAAGGAAGCATCAAGAAAACTCTAGGATTGATCCTTCTAGAGTTTACCATGAGGTTATGTTCAAGACTCTTAAGAAACAAAGGTCAAAGCAGTTTAGAAGATAGTTTAGTGAAAATCAGTTTCTGTTTGTGCTTCGACTGCGAGAAAAACTATAATCTGTCTGAGTTTATGTCAATTGAACTGTTCTAGAGAGGCATTTTTGGAATATTGTAAAACATGTTTATAATGAGTTCTTTTTCCACGATTTTATATATTCTGTTGTAATATTTATTTGTCTTTATGCATCGATTTGTCTTGGTCTAGTCATCTGCTCGCTCTTACCCCCCAAAAATTCTATTATTATTCAAATAATTGGAGTCGTCGGCTACTTTCCTGCCCACAAATTTATAAAAAATATTTTCTCATATTAAGAAGTAATTTAGTTGAAATGACAGCAAGTAAATATTGTGTAAATTAGGAGATTCACTCTTTTTCGGTAACGTCGTTTTATACAAGATTTTATTTCTACTTCATTCCAAGTTATTTCTTTCAGATACGCAACACATTCTCGGAAATATGTACGAAGACCTGAAACTAATTGCACATCTTCTGTTTTTTGCTCATAAATTTGCAAAATAAGTGATTGAAAGACAGCAAACAGAAAATAGATTATTTTAGTTGGGGCGAAATTCCCCATTTATGTTTATTAGTCGTAGACGTTTATAAGTTGAGACTAGATTTAGATTAGATTTTGATGAAATCGCGTAACCTACATATGAATCCCCTCAATTAGGGTCAATATATTCCGTTACGGTGTTCTGTAGAAGTTTATTTTTGTTAGCCCTCTCAAGTTGAAAATTGTAAATACATTTGGGGAATAAATAAAATATTAAATTCAATATCTTGTGATCTATTGTTTAAAAAAAATACAGGGAAAAGTTTAAAAAAAAACTGTATGCAATAATTCTGGAGGATGTTTAAAAATGAAAAAATTATAAAAACTAATAAAATTCCAAAAATTCACACCATAAATACCAGAGAAATTTAGTGTAGTAATTTGTAGTAATATATGATTCAGTACAAAAAATTTCATTGAGTAAAATTTTAGTAAAACTAATTTAAATAAATATTTGTCTACTTATTACGAACATAAATAATCTTAGGGTGTTTAAAACACCACAGAAATTACGTATATGATCCAAATGAAAATTTTGTTTTGAAGATATACGAATCATATATATAGAAAAATATGTACTTCCATCGAATATGATGATGATTATAATCAATATAAATAATAATTTTTTTATTTGCAGGAATCGTGTATTTAACTGAGAATGTGAAAAACTCATTTAGGTTTTTTTTCCTACATGGGCTGGCTTCAATCTGATTGCTCAATAATTTCCCCTCGTCCATTATTAGACCTGAAGGCCTCATGAGAGGGGAACTTTTTATACTTTTGAGTAAGTACATTTTCTTTCATTCTTGAATTTCTATCTTAATACGATGTCTTGAATGTAAATAAATATTACTAAACAAAGAACAGATACTATGGAAATAGTTTTATTTGCGAATTTACAAAACCTCTTTCTCAATGACAAATATGAAGATTCATATTAAAAGAAATACTGGGTCAAACACTACAAGGAAAAATTAAACACATTTCCTTCCTTTAAGCTTATTTTGTATACATTTGAAGATTTTTCTTTTATAAACCGTATAACATGGGAAAATCTGCCGCAATTACATATTTATTATACAAAACACCACAGGGAAAACTTAATTTCCCATTATCATCATATAAGGGTAGATTTTATCATGTAATATGACCTCTCAAATTATAATTTGAGAAAAATAGTCTGTAATTAAAGTGATTGATTTAAAATTTTATTATCGTTGGAATAACTCATTTCATCTATCAAGAACCTGAGATACCTTTAAGCTATAGTTTAGTAGCTTACTAGACAGTATTAAATGTTTTACGATTTATTATTTTCCCCTTCAAATATTGCAAACTTTTTCTAATTCAGACATAATATATTTAATTTTACTACAAAAAAGAATTAAACATTATATGCAAAAAAACTAAATTACCTCGGAAAATAAATTTGCATATAAACTGCGTAGTATAAGTATAAAGGTTTGATGATCAGAATATCATATTTAAATTGCTAGAGCTGCTGCAGTTTAACCTGTTTGATACGAGATTTAAATAAAGGGTAAAGGTTTCTGAAGTTTCTACCAATAAAAACTGTATTATGAAATTTCAATTTTTTGTATATGATTACTTGAAATCCTTTGTCTGAAAGATTCCAATGGTGCTTTATTTAGAGAATAAAAGCAGCTTAAAAATAATTACACTTATACAGCATGAGGTTGAATGTGAAACTTTCTGTAATTCATTGTATATGGACATCCGGAAGGTACAATCAATGAAGACCTTCAGCTGTAAGTGCTGCAGATGCTAATTGCAAAGCGGCAAAGAAGCAACTCCTCTCATATTTTCTTCTAAAGCAGCCAGGGAAAGTCTGCTATCCAAGTCAACCATACACAGAGGAGGGTCGAAGGAGGGTCATATGTAAGACGTTAAGCATTGTATACCCTTCACACGCCGCAGAAAAAAAGATTTAGTTGAAAACGCTTACATTTCAATGGATGAGCTAATTAATAAAGACAAATACTCTTCACTAATGAGACCAAATTTTCTTTTCAAAAGAAACTCAAGTTAATATTTGGTCTAATGGGAGCCGGGACTCTGCTATTGTCCCCTTTACAACCATCTAAGAAATAGATTCCATGTCCATTGTATTTGTATGTGGAATTATTTCTCTGGATGGCTATACTGCATTGTATTTCTTCCTTAAAAGAAACTCTGAAGCTTAGTTATACATAGACAATATTCTTAATACAATTATTCGGTCTTACGCATATGTTGATAGCCGAATACATTTTATAAAAACGATAAAACTAGACCATACAGGATGGAGTTGATGGAGAATTCTCTTCTTGACGAGACTGCTGTGTCTATGTCCCGGCACGTCTGTGGACTTGAACAAGATTCGAAATATTACGATTGCTCTAGATCGATACATCGCTATATAGAATATTGAGGTTGCTCTAGATCGATACACCGCTGTACAAAGTATTGAGGTTGCTCTAGAAAGATAAATCACTATACAAAGTATTGAGTTTACTCTAGAAAGATAACTCACTATATAAAGTATTGAGGTTGCTCTGGTAGACATATATTATTTATACATTATCCAACTCATGTGTATCTCTTCAGAATCTTCTAAGCCACCTTAATTAGTTAAATTAGTCATTTAACTCTAAAGCATAAAAATTTAAATAAAAAAAATCATAAAAATAAAAACCAACACATCTTATTTTGCACTTTAAAAAATAATTCTTATAATAGGAAGAGCAACGAAACAAATAGTGAAATATATACAAAGTGGGTGAGCCCAAAATAAATAAATTTCTCTTTAAGTAGAAGGAGATGTTTGTAGGAGACAACATTCTAGATTAGAAATTTTCCCATAGATGCGACAGCCAAGCATCTCACAATTTGTACTTTACCGGTGATTTGAATATTGATTTGACGATTCAGATATCATCAAAGATTTGAAGCCAGTAAGGCGCCTCTGAAGTCAATGTTTATAATTATGTTAAATGGATATTACCTTCACATAAAAATTGCATATTGTAGGAAGTAGCAACTTATACTATAGATAGCGTCTTTATTAGATTTAGGCATGTTTTTTTAAAGAAAATTTAGGAATCTATCAAGCCCTTATTGTGGTACCGCGAAATATCCCAATGGACCAGAAGTTATAATTCAAATATTGTTTCACAAGTAGAGAAAGCGGATGGATTAAAATTATTCAAACAAGGAGTGGGGGGAGGGGTCCTAAGTAAGCAAATAAATGAAAGTTATAAAAAATGAACGCATAAATGTAATTCAGAATGAAAAAAAAAAGATTTATAATTTTAAAAAAATTTATGACTTAACAGTTCTATAAGTTTAAAAAAAAAAAAACTAAGTAAGGATTTTTGATAACTTTTAATAAATGATATTTACATGAACGATTCAGGGAAAAACCATATTTTTAAAAATTATTCCTTTTGAAATCAATATCCTTCTGAGAACATCGAGATTTTTCTGTAGTGTTTCGATAAAATTTTATTTTTTGCTTCAGCAAAGGGGAATTCAGTACATGTGTTTTATGATTTGATTAGTACCATCATATCTATAAATTGAACTGTATTATTCTGCATATAAGTTTTAGATATAATGTCCTGGTACGAATGGACAGTTAAAAATTCATTGAAAATGTTAAGTCAGAACTGCATCGAACTTTCTGCAAAAAGTCTGTTTCAAAATTAATCTGTATTGAGTGAAGTATGCCTTAAATGTATAGACGTCTTCTAAAGATGTATCCAGTATGTAAAAACCTTTTAAAGAATTTATCTTTTTTCCTGGTATATCTTCGTAAAATAATTTATACTATATTTTCGTTTTGTTTCTGACAATATCCCAATAACAAGGAACGGGCATGAAACCAATACATTTATTATTTTTAAGATTTTTCAACACACATAGATCTCAAAAATATATTACGGTTATTTCTTTTTTTTCTGCACATATCGCATAACTTTTAGAACAGCAATTCTTATAAAAACATACACTTTGATAAAAGGTTATTGAACTGTAATCTATTTAATAAAAAAAAGCTAAGCTAAAAGTCAAGGCCTTAAAACAAAACAAAACTCCAAAAGGGTTAGTCTGCTTTGGTGTTATAATATTTTCCTCTAGATAGGTAGTAAATGTTGTTAGTCGCTAATTGAAAAGGCTAGATCCAGGGCTAGATCTACATAGAAAGATAATTTCTAGATGTTTGCTCGCAGTAAATCTGAAAACTCGATTCAAATATGAAGAATTTTTTTCTCTTGTGTAGCTTCAAAAAACAAAATACAGGACCATAATACAATAATTTTTTTAAAGTATCTAAAACAAAAATGGGCTCATTATTTTCTTAGGACTTAAGCATCTTATTTTTCAGAAGAGAAAATTATAAATTTAGGTTTGTTTCTCGTTCTCTTTTTTTCTCCAAGCAAGCCGAAAGAGTGACATTTTGATTATATTACTAAAAATACTTAAAATTTCCTTTTTTTTTAATATAATTGTTTCAACTATTATATCAATTGTAAGTATTTAACCCGATTTCAGCTTTTAAAATAATGTAGTAAACGCTTACGTGCATTAATTATGATTTTTAAAATGGTTCTAATTTTCATTCCTCTTAGATGCTTTAGAATTCAGTTACTAAAATATTTCAAAAATATTCTCTAAGAAAGCAAAATATTAGAATATATGCTGTCTGATCAAGCATATATTATTTTCCAAACTAGAAAAACAATAAGTTATGAAAATAAGGTAATATAATTAATAGGAAAAATCGTTATAAATCACACCGGTGCAACTTTTGTTGGTAAAATTAATGATAGGTCAATGATGTATTTATTACTGTCAAAGTGACCAGCTTATGAGGGTAAGTAATGTTACTTATTTCTTACACCAGGAGTAGGCAGACTTTTCCAGGGTACAGGCTACTTTAAATGGTTTCAAGGTCTTGCGGTTCACTCAATTGCATAGGTGTGACCATTCTTTATTAAAATTGTATGTTTTTTTCTTCTTAACACTTGCTTCCGACATTGTTTCCCTCTTTTAAGATACCGCAGATTACTATATTCCCTACAGGAACACGTGTAACACAAAATTGTCAAGTTGCGTGCTTGAACAACTATGAGTGACTACTAAAGTGTGGACATATTCAATGCTGCGAGAACATACGTAAACAGATGTATCGAAACCTAAGTATGTAAATTTGTTCTCTGCCGAGTCTTGCGTCATAGTGGGACATGATATCAACACGAGAACCTAATCCCGTGGAAACGCGGGGCGTAGAAGGATTTCTCAATAGCCAATCCCGTGCTATCCCGGGAAGAGCTGGTCATCAACGTTCATTCTCCCCTTCAGTAGGCGTGATCATTTTTCTCCTGCAGCAGTAATTAATATGTTAAGCTTCATTGTGCACTTCGAATGAAGATACATCTGCCCCGTTTAGCTTTTATCGAATCATTTGCTTAAGTGAACACAGTCACATATATTGTGAAAGGCCGATTCACCAGTTTAGCTGGCGTCGGCGTTCTGTAAATGTTTCTTTTAGTATGAGCTGCTTAGTTCTTAGTAAAGGCGGTCACTCCAAAATGTTCTTGTAGCCCACCTGTCGATTGCAATCGACTTATTGCTTTTTCCTGCCCTACATCTTTTAGCAAAAGGCTTCTGTGTAAACATTGGGAGCTTCATTCGCAAACGAGAAGCGTAAGATGGAAACAGGGATGGTAGGTATATTTACAAAATATCGATTATACTATCTTTACCACTTAGAAAAGTAGATAATTTAATAATAGATAGAGATATATAATGTATCTAAATCCTGTACTTTATAATGTGTATAAAATTTATTATGTTTCAAGCAATAATTTACCTAAACTGTTAACCTGTACACGAATCCTCCCCAGTAGTTACGGAAGAAGGTATCTATTAAATTTAATTGGATACTTTGAAAATAGCAATTTTATTGAGATAATCAATTGAAGATTTGTATTTTTCTTCTAATTTCAATTTAAATCGATGGTTTTATGTAATAGAATATAAAAATGCGTAATAAAGAATATACGTACTTAAAGCATTACTCTATTTAACGAGAATATCGAAATCATTGTATTTCTTGTCAAGGTACTTCACGCCTTTTTCTTGTTTTCCAAGACTAGTAATGTATTGGATTTAATAAGATTTTTCCTCCTAACTTTGGAAAACATATTTATCCTCATTATTTCTTTATGTTTTTGATGACAAACCTGCTAACGCAAAAGCTTAATTATCGATAATGTATTTAGATAACTAATGTTTCACAAACTTTTAAACATTCTTGAATAAATGCTAGTTTATAGGTTTTCTTTTGTTTTTTAGTAAAATGTTAACAAATTAGCTTGTTATTGTTTAGAAATGTTGTTCAAATCAGAAAAAAATGTTATAATACAAAAACTTTGAGAAATATTATGTAATCAAGTATCATTACATTAATGTATTTCCCAGAATATTGGCATGCCCAAATAGACAATCATTGTTCTGTAAAATAAAAAAATAATTATTATTATCATTTCAATATTTGAAATTAATGTAGAGTATTATGAGCTCAAAATCTTTACCTCTAAATTGTCGTAACTTTTATTGATTTTAATGAACTGTAGATTAGCTTTACAGTCCTCTAATGGATATTAACACAAGAAATTAAGTTAACAAGTCATTTGCAAATTTTACTAGCAAATTTAATATTAAATCATGAATAAATGCACACAAAAGTAATTGGCATCAGGGATGTCTTAATACTTCTTCAGGCCCTGGGCCCCAACACAAACGTAGGCCCCCTTTGACCCATTAAAGTAGAAAGTGCATAGCGTACGTTGTGAGACACTCGTATGAAACTAATTTCACATATCGGCTCGACCGACTGCCATCTTTTGAATGAATGAGTAATGATGATGTATGGTGGTAGGCCTAGGCCTATATAGGAACGAAGGTCATCCCATGAAGCCATTTGACATATCGTTCGAAATTCCAAGTTTTTCAGAGAATACAGCCGGAAATAGCATTTGACCGTTGAATCATCTTATAAAGGCTGGAGTCGAGAACGAGACGAGGCCCCCATTGTGGCCGAGGCCCTGGGTCCAGTTAACCCATGCCTTAGGACGTCCCTTATTATCATCTGAATTTAACCCGGCATCACTGGCGTGAAAAAAACGACCTTAAGTTCTCGCGGAAGGTGTGTCATACCCAAGGGTGTTGTATTTTTAACACGCTTTTATAAGTTTCACTTGCATGTAACGGAATCTTGGAACTCGATTTTTACCTACTTTAAAAGGTCAGATTAATTCGAAATTTTGCACAATTGTCAAGGACCGATGACATTACAATAATTTCATAATTTTGTTCCATTATCCTTTCCAGGATCGTCAGGAATAAGGATAATCAGATTTGGCGACAATTCCATATACTTTTTCCAGATTTGCCGACTTATTGCATATATAATTTTTAAATTTGGCGACTAGTTCCATATACCATTTTCAGATTTGGAGACTAATTTCATACATCACTTCCAGATTTGGTGACTAATTTCAGATTTAGCGACTAAAAGAATAAGATGTAACCCTAAAGCGACTGTTTTGATTTTAAAGCTAATTATATATGCAAGTATAAAATACACTTGCGGTTAATAGAAATAAAACAAACAAAAAATGTGTTCTGTATCTGAGAAAGTGGAGGGTGGATGGGTGTGTGTTAGCAGTTTCCTACCATAATATAAACATTTTTCTGAAAATGAAAATTAAAAAAAGGCTCGTGCATGCGGAAAAAAATAATTTAACATTCTAACAGCTAGATATTTTTTATTTTTATAAAGCAATACTTTTTGGAAGTGATGATACGAATTAACATTACAGGAATACGTTTAAAAGATGAAAAAACGATTGACACTTGATATTACCATGTTTTTATTAACTCGCTTTCTTTAATGTCTGTCCGGGTGGGATTTTGTAATTGATTTTAAACTGTGTGACTTTCCGATGAGCTAGAGACTTGAAATTTGGACCATAGCTCAGAAGTGGATGACAATGCATGAAAATGTGAAAAAAAACGAAGAAAAAACAATGAAAAGTAGGAATTTTATACTTTTTATTTCGTTATAAAAATATGGTACATTAATTTTTTTAAATAATTCGAACATTTCCTTCTTAACACACTTTTATTAGTTTGACCTGTATGTATAGAGACGGAATTTTTTTAATGTAATGATAAGGGACTCATCCGAGCCCATATCGTTAACGAAAACAGGCCCTTAAGGCCCCTAAATGAAAAGAATAAAGAGCGAGACCCGTTAATTAATATCCATTCAAGAGCAAGATTTATTCCAGCAGCCACATAATTCCGGCTCCAAATATCAAACTCAAAGATAAATTCAACAATGAATAAATGATAGTTTAAAAATATAAAAAACACGCTTTTATTGTAGATCAAACTAAGAAATGAAAAATAAGTTATTGTTTAAAAAAACTGAAAAACACGCTTTTATACTGAATCGAACTAAAAAGTAAAAAAATAATTCTTTATATAAGAATAAAATGACTAAGGAGAAAATTAATATCATTGGAGTAAAAGCGTGGGGTGCTTTGTACTGCATTTTTACAGTAACTCAGCATTTCGGTATAGAAGTAAGAAATTATAACAATTGATATAGAGCACTCCACGCTTTTACCCAAATAACATTAATTTTCCCCTTAATCATTTTATTCTTATATAAAGAATTATTTTTTTACTTTTTAGTTCGATTCAGTATAAAAGCGTGTTTTTCAGTTTTTTTAAACTATAACTTATTACCGTAAAATTTGTATACAAAGCTTAAAAAGGGAAAAAAAGTTTGAATACAATATGTTTATTATATTTTTCAAACGTAAATTTAATTTTTCTCTTCTTTTTATAAGGGCATTCAGTGCATTGTTTATACAGTCCTTTAATCTCGTCGTGAGTGAGTGCAATGTTTTCACTAGATCTTAATTTTTTAAAATTTTTATCTTTTTTAAACTAAACATATAGAAGTAAACTTCTGTATTGTTTAAATTTAAAAATTTTGGAATTTCTTTTTCATTTTTCTTATTTTGTCCCAACAATAGTTTTTTTCTTCAAAAGTTCATCCGAAAGTAAGAAAGATGCGTACCAGTTGTCTCATTTAAAATTACGTTCTACCCAAATGTTTTTGTGTCTCTACATATAAAACATTTATTATCAATAGTATTCTAAATCTGGATCGATTTCAGTGGAGGAATCACACTTGCTATTATACTCTTTATTATTCGATTCTTCGTCATCCCCGCAAAAAGATTTTTTTCATCCGAAAATACTGCTGTACTCTATCTATGAAATACTGTATTTATTAAATTACTTAAATATCTTGTTTCTTCATCATAACTACAATAATAAGTCATAGCATAAGGAAGATTTAAAATCGTGCTCATGCATTCAGAACTGTAACGGGGATTCATGCGCAGGGTATGACATACCCGAAGAGGCAATATCCAAAAATATATATTCAGAATTCACCTACAAGTAAAGGCCCCTCAATGGATATGACTGTAAAATCAGCGACATGAGAAAGTATCCATTTTCCAAAAAAGGTTTAGAAGGAGCGTTGAAAAAAGTTAGACGATGGGTATGACACACCCTTTGCGAGAAGTGCCGGGTTAATATACTCTGCATGCTTATATAAAATAAAATTTCCCTTTTTTTACTTTTGTGATAGCAAACGTGTTAGTACTTTATCAAGTTTTGATAAATTGTTATATTTTTAAAAATGACGTATTTTTAACTTTTCCAAAGTTTTTTTTTTTAAATTAAATGTTTGTTAATAATTAATGAATAGATAAGTTTTCGGACAGAGGCAGAACATGAGAATATAAAATATAACAACAAAAAAAAAGAATCAAACATACACCACAATGAATTGTAAGTGTTTATCAACTTCACACTTGGGCCGTGGGTATCTTAGTGGTTAGAGCATAGAACTCCAGACCGGAAAACATAGGTTCATTGTCCGCTGCCACCAAATACCCTCTGAGTACACACGGAGCTCGTGCTCGTTAAATCAGTGAGTCCGAATAGTGTCGTCATCTATTGTTTTGTACCAAACAAACTCGTACTGTCACCTTCATGGTTCTCAAAAGCTTAGGCTAACGATTGGCGTAAAATTTTAGCCCTTAGCCGCGATGAATTTGTGGACCTTGATCTGTTGTTACTGTCGATCAGGTGGCATAAGCAACAACAACAACACGAGTGGCAAAGGACCTCATAACTTTGAACTTAAGTTAAGTGAACAGGAAGACGTTTGAGTCTTCGAATGGTTGATGTATTTCTTCGTTCCGTAGTTTATTAAAAGTATTTTTTTAAAAATTCAGTAACTCAATAAAAATAGCAAATGAGAATATACCGTGTCAAATATATCAGAACAGTTCGTGACGGATCTACACGCGACATCCTACTAATAATCCTCTTGGATATTCTTTGGGGCCAGCAAAATTATCAATGTTATCCTAAGAAGAAAACATGATATGCAAATTAAGTTATTATATATATTTCTTGTTCACGAGTTATGAGAGTTAGTGAAGTAGAAGTGAAGAGAATAGATAACAGAAAGTTAGAAGTTTAATTAACTAGAGGTGACAAGAAAGATACTAGGTGAAGATTACCATAAATGGTTAGAAAATCCCTGTAAAAGAATATACTCAGGAAGTATTATAGACAAATTGAATTGATTAGAAGACTGCCTAAGTTCAGGTACTGTCACCTTCATATCACTTTGATATTTAAAGTATTAAAGTTGTTCAGCGGACATTAGTTACATATCTAACGTGTAAAGTAATTTTAAGGAGGAACTATCATTCTCCCAAAACGCGACTCTCGTCCCATCTCTCTGTTGTCTGACTAGATCAAACTAATTATAATGTTGCATTGATTTGTGTTTGAGTCGATTAAAGTGATAAATAAAATAATTGGAAATTTTCATGTCGAATCCTCCTTCACTTCCTTCCACACCATTAGCTGGGTCACAGGGTAGAAGGGAAGTAGGTTCGTTTCAAGTTTATTTATGCTTTTTTGAGAAAGAACTATAAAAATTAACTTTAATTGAAGCTTATTTTGATATTTAAACAATTTGTGTGTGTGCGTGTGTTTACAAAGTATATTTAACGCTTTTAGGTACGTTCAACTTTACACAAACAATTTACATATACATATTTACTGTTATATTTTTCCACGTTTAAATAATGTAATAATAAGCTTTATGTCTTAAAAATAACCAGAAAATATCACAAAAAGTAAATGTAAGGGAAAATTGCATTGTTTAAAAGAATTATAAGACCATAAGGGATTCGCTTCAGGTTAATATATAGAGTTAACCTCGTCAATTTTAATTTTGGAAATTTATCTTGCTTTTTATCTGTATTATACATCTATTTGCCTCGTGTTACTGGTTAAGCGTGACGTAAACATGTATTCCTATATATTCAGTGAGCACGAGAGACGTTAATGAGAGATTACAACCAAACAATGCAGCCTTTTTTAATATTGTTGAATATTGTTTTTCTTCTTTTAAAAATTTCGGCATTAATAAATATCACGCCATTATCCCCTGGTTTACTCCTTATATACGAAAAATAAAAGTAGGTTCTTTCAAAGAAAATTATATCCAAACACTCATTTTAGTTTATAGAACTTTTTAAAAATAATTTTACTTTTTTAAATAGAAATAAAATAATAATTTAGTTGGTTCAGAAATAATTTCAAAAATATTAGTTCGAAGTATTACTCCATTTAGTATAAATATCTATAACTTTCTATGTGGTATCTCTCACAAATAGTAACATTTAGATTTTGAAATGAAAAAAAAAATAATAAAGACATTTTTATTAATATTTGACAAAACATATTTTCTTGAGCTAAGTTTAAACGTATTTTGACACACCTTTCTCAATACTTTTAACGCGTAATAACTCTAATTAGAAAATTTTTAATCAAATCTTGATAACGTATTAAAAATGTCATTTTTGTTTTTTACACTTTCAAAATAAAAGAACGACTGAGATACAAAGTTAATACAAATAAATGGCAGTTATTAAAGAGTAAAAGTAAGAAATGATTGTCTGTTCGCTAAGCAATTGGATATTAAAAGGAAG
Source organism: Trichonephila clavata (assembly GCA_019973975.1). Lineage (NCBI taxonomy): Eukaryota > Metazoa > Arthropoda > Arachnida > Araneae > Nephilidae > Trichonephila > Trichonephila clavata. Next base: position 67,379 of record BMAO01009735.1, on the reverse strand, counting down.
TTTATTTAAATATCACTCATAAAACTCATTCTTGCATGGCAATGATCCAAATTACAAAAAAAGAACTTTCGATAAACCAGGATTTTCTTTTAAGTAATGGAACTCATCAAAAATTTTCTATCGAAGATTTTAAGTGATTTGAGATTAAACACAGATTATATTTTCCTACGAGCCACCTTTTTTTTCAAAGCACTTAATGTTTAGAAAGAAGCGAAAGCTGATTTTCTTCCTCAAGTCGGTTTTAATTAAATTATTATTCATAACTTAACATTTTGATATTAAATTTTTATAATTTTGGAATAAACTAAGTAAAGTGGAGTTATGCAGGCTAAAACTAAAGTGAGCTTCTGCCGTTACTCCTTATTATATTTCTTTTAATTCAGACTTAAGCCTTTCTTTAAATAGAAGAACTTTCTCATTCAAAGGTTTCTCATTTTAATTGAAAGTAATGTATAGCATTGTATTAATACTTTGTATACTCTGTTTGAGTAGAATTAATTATGAGTAACTCTTGAAAAAATGTAGCTTCATTTGTAATGACATTTTGAGTTTTTAACAGAATTTTATGCATTTTTGTCATATTAATTTGATGTAAATAAAGTATGTGGTATGTATTATAAGCAAGTAATATAAAAAAATTAAGTCAATTCCTACTCTGAATGGATAAATATAAAGTATTGTATTAAAGATTGAAAATTTAAACAATATATATATATATATATAAAGAGAGAGAGAGAGAGTGGAATATAATATTAGAAAATGAAAAAAGAACATGATTTATCTGCATTGTGGCAACAATGCACACCTGTTTTGGCTAGTTTGGCTGAAAAACCGGTTTTTAGCGCCAACTTTTGTCATTGTTTTAACAGTTACATTGTTACAGCAATGGAGACGAATCTAAGTTGACGTCGAAAACCAATAATGAATTTAATAAATTAACCAGTAATTAATGTATTGATATTTTAACATCAAGTGTCATGCACTGCAAGTTTAAAGAAATTTATTTGATTTTGATTGGATGAATAGAAAGCATTTTATTAAGGATTGAAAATTTGAACAAGATAAATATATATATACATATAAATATATAGAGAAGTGAGCTATACGAATTGAACATTAAAAAGTTATACGAAAATCGTATTTATTTAAAAGGTAAAATAATATCAAATCTTTTATTATTTTACCAAGTCAGATTACGTATTATAAAAAAGTTGCATGTTAAAATACTATTTGATTTAACATATGGCTAGGATACCAATATATTTAACTGAGATTAATAAAAAAATATAAAAAAGCTGATAATACTCTTCTATGATTGACTTTCTTAATGATGATCAATATTTCATTTTGAAATATAAAACGATAACTATACGATATCTGAGGTTAGATTCTTTTGGATTTGTTACTGTTGCATGTATAATCAAATAAAAATTAATGACTATTTCCTTTTGTGAATAGCAATAAAAAATCATTTTCGGAATATACAAGTTTTTTTTAAATTTCTTTTTGCAATTAGAATACTAATAAGTATGAAAATTATAATTTCAGTTTAATCAAGAGAAAAATAGTTGAAAATCAATTGATTAACAAATAAATGATTTGTAAATTATAGGTTTTGATTTCATTAAATAAATTTTAGGTTTTTCCTTTTTAATAAATTTAAAATTTTGCTCGCAAACTTGTGGCTTATAAACGAGTATTCCAGAACGTACTTTGGTACTAAAGGTAGTTGGATTTTTCTCTGGAAACAAATATTTAAATTAAAAACTATTTCGAAGAAAATTCATTTTCTCAGAGGCAATATAATTTGGTTTATTTATTTAAACATTGAAAGTATCCGACTACTTTGAAAATGCATTTTTTTAATCAAGAAAAGAAAAAATTTTTATTTTACCTTTAAAAATTCAAGTAGCCTTCTAAATGTGTCTTTATTTGATTGTACACTAAATAAAAAAGTTGCTGGCATTTAAAATGTTGCTACATCTACCAAAGCAAATTTTTTATTAAATTTAGACGCGTTTGTTTCGAATAAAATTGTACTTTTATAGAGTTGATGATATTTCAAATATAATAACTCCAGAAAAATTTAAATACACAGATATTTCACGCGAATATTTTCAATTGAATTATTTAACGAAAGAACTAAAAACTATAAAATTAAACAATTTTGAAAACTTGTGAAACATTCCTACATTGGAGAGAAATTCGATTGTCTATAACTATTGATTCAACAAAAATAACTTGAAGTTCTTATTCCATTACCTAGAAATATTTTTATAAATAAACTGCTTTCAAATGAATTTTTACACTAAAAAAATTACGATACTAAAGCATTTAGTATAAATGTAAGGAAAAGTTGTGATAGGCTAATCATTAGAATTTTCAGATCAATCGAAGGACAAAGGAAGAAGAAAAATCGTCCCAAAAAATCTGTATAAAACAAAAGCTACTCAGCAAGTTTCTCATTTGTGAGTCGCATTTCATTTTTGATTGTTGATAATAACCAATGATGAGTAGTGATAATAAATAACGCTCAAGTCACTAAACAAGACGCATTATCAGCAACAAAATGGAACAATATGTCAAATGCATTTTAATATCTCATCAAAATGTGTAAAAAATATAAAATTTGTTTAGGGGTCTCAGGGGTGTTAACTTTTTTTTGGAAGGCTGAAAATATAAACAATATTCAAATACATATAACTATTTTAAATTAAAATTAAATAATTCGAAACTTTTACACATTATTTATAAAGGAATGAGGCTTCAGAAAAGTGTAAAATGTTTAAAATATAAGTATGATTTTAAAAGTTATAGGCATATGAAAAGAAGACATTTTTTATAAGAAATATTAAGTTTTACTGCGCACACGCTATTTTCTAAAATGGGGGCCTTTCATGCATAAAACTTTATAGAATTATAAAATGTATCATACACTTTAAGCCCTAGTAAATTAAGAGTAATATGTCTTTTGTATTTCAAAATATTTGAAAAGTATTGAAAAAAATTTGAAAATATAATTTTTTTATTTTTAAAAAACATAATTTATTATTCTATTTATTTAAATTTACTACGGTGTAATAAGGATGCATTTAACTTTATAAATCAACTCATTGCTAATAATTAAAGCTAATACTTTTGAAAATAACATGCGCGCAGTAAAACTTAATTATTATTTCTTATAAAAATTTCTTATTTTCATATATTTATAATTTTTAAAATTATGATTGTATTTTAAACATTTTACTTTTTTTGAAGCGTCATTCCTTTATAAAAAATGTGTAAAAGATTCGAATTATTTAATTTAAATTTAAAAGAGTTGTATGTATTTGAATATTGTTTATATTTTCAGCCCTCCAGAAAAAGTTAACACCCCTGAGACCCCTTAACTGGTTTGCTCGTATAATTTACGGTCTACAGAAAAATGATCACAACCGGTTTGTTCGCATGCTATACAGGTGCTGATATTTTCATATTTCTATCTTTGATTGGCACATATTGTTAATACTAAATACAGTGAGATTATTTGTGCTGGTATTTTTAAGAGATGAAATTTGTACATGGTACTGAAATACTTCTCATCCGGGATTTTCTTTGTGGTGAAGGCGTGAATTTTTCATTGAAGGTAGAAATTTAAATTCTTGAAAATATTTGAGAAAGAACAAGTATTGGCTTGGCAATGTGCAATTTGTTCCAGGAAAAGAAATGAAAATGAAAGGATAATCGAAAAAATCCGATTTTATCTCTGTCCCTATTTCAATTCAAGATTTGGTGTTACACCATGCTTTTTTAAACTGAGCTTGCATATATTCATGTAAGCACACAAAATCTTCAACCGTTTAAAAAAGAGGTATGGACGCGAAATTTTTTGTAAGTATGTAAAGATATATGAACATCTTTCATACCATGCAGAGTGTACTTATAAAAAGAAAACATTAAGGTTTTTTGTGTTCCACAGTTATAAAATAAAATATAGTGTAAAAAGTTTTAATTGAAAATTAAAATAAAACTCTTCCATTTTCGCATTCTACATGTTAAGTATTATACTTAGGAAATGTATTATATGCAGGAAAAATGTGTCTTTTTTCAACATTTTGGGCAAACTTTGATCTCTTAAGAGTACCCCCTTGACTTGGTACCCCAAAAATGAATGAACAATCGTTTTTTTTTTAAATTTTTATTTTATCTTATTCTTTCGATTATTATCTTTCGATTGCTATCTCACTTGTGCATGTCGGAAAGTTGGATAAAACTTCATTAGAAAAATGTAAATTAACAAATTAGGTAAATCGACCACACCCACTTTTTTTAAAAAAAAGCTAAAAAAATTACTTTAAAAAGAGAAAAAAACTAAAAAAATAATGTGTAATATATAAAGTGTTATATGTGTAATATATTACCGAGGCATTACAATAATATAATTTTTCTTTGCGAAATGTGTGCATGTAAAATATTTGAATTATAAGGCATTTAATATTAATAATTTAATAATTTCAGTTCTTATTCCTCATGTGTTTTTCATACAAATTTAATACTTCAATATTATGTGAAGAAAAAACTAAATTTTCTGTCATGACAAAAAAAAATGTTTTTTAACATTTTTCTTGAATTTTCTTAATATTATCTAAAAATTGATCATTTACAAAAATGTATGAATTGAAAAAAATACGAAAATGCAACGATTTTAAAGAAATATATATAACTAATGTCTTAAAGTGGTATTTTAAGTTTATTTAAGCTTATTATAAACATTTTTTCAGAATTATAAACTTTAAAGTGGTTTTTTTCTCAGTTTGTGTTTTATCGATACATTACTACAATCAAAATGCTACTCCTTCCGCAATTATTTAACAATCAATTCCATTTTCCCCCTGTATGTTATATATAAAAATTGTAACAAAATATTAATCCATTTTGCTGTAAACTGTATACTTTTTTAAAAAATAAATGTTGGAGATATTGGCTTCTTTGTGCATATCAACATCTTATTCTTTTCTCCACAACTATTTTAGTTATTGTAAAATTGACCCCTAAATTTGTTTAGAACATCCTTAAGTATATTACAAAAAATTTCCGGTCAAAAAATTAATAATTACAAAAGAAGTAAAATTTTAAAAAGTCCCAAATTTTCTTTAAAAAATTTAATTTTTTAAATTCTGTGATTAATATGTGAAAAATGTCATCTCGAGTCATTTTTTGAATATAAACATTATTTGAAATGCTAAAATATAATTTTTAAATACATAAATAAAAAAAAAATTCAAAAGGTACCAAGTTCCCTTAATGGGTAAAAAAATGCACGAAGCAGAAAGATTCCTATTTTCCAAAGTTCTGAATTTGATAACTCATCAAAATCTAGTACTTTGCATCAGACAATGAATTCGTTTAATTTCTGAACTAACTACGTATTAGAGAAAACAATATCATCACAATTGAATAGCAATACTATAGATTCTGCAGTAATACCGACTGATAATGTTATTTTTATTTTAATTATAGTGATAAGATTAATAATTAATGAAATGGAAGACGATATTTCGTATCAAAATTTAAAAAGTGTTCAAATGAATAAATATCACTGGACGTAAATTAGTAAGTTAATGTCAATGTTAATTTTAGTAAAATTAAATTACACCAGTGCTTCTGAAACTTTCAATATTTGTCACCCAATTTTTGATCATAATTTTCATCGTGCTCCCTCCATACAATAATAATGTATTAAATTCAATAATGATGCACTTTGATCCTGAAGTTACAATACGTATAAATCGAACGAATTATTAAGTTAAGTATTAAATTTTGTGTATAATTTTATATTTGACAAGCCCATGGTAATTATTAAAATTTTTCTTAACTTAGTATTGTTAAATTAACAATAAAAAAAATGGGCAGTTCTGATATATTTATGTATTATATCAATGTAAATGTGTATTTTATTTTTTTATTTTGTCAGGATGTATTTTGTTTTGTTTCCTTTCAGTAAATTAATATTTTTAAATTTTTTATTTTTGACTTTTCGATATACTTTCTTCCCCCATGTTGGGTTATCACGCCCCCCCCCAAAGACGGCGTGCCCCACAGTTTTATAAACGCTTAATTGTACAAAATCTTAGAAAAACCATGAAAGTATTTTTTAAAAAGGTCACATTTCAAATTTCTAAAAATTAAGGAACAATTCTACAGAGATTTACTTTTAGGGATTTTAGCTTCTGAACAAAATTTAAAGCAGAAGCTTCTTTATTAGTTAATATATTATTAAAAACACAAAATATCTGAATTTTGTCGAATATTTCTATTGTGGAAGCTAAATCTGCACAAAGAGGATATTGATGAAACAGTCGATTTTGAATTGATGTACACAAGTATGAATCGATCACAAAAGTGCAAAACAGTGTACCAATTTTGATCGATAAGATATTTAGGGTATGAGCATTAGTTTTTAAAGATAAAACAAAATATAGAGAATTTCACATTTTAAAAGATCCCATTTTATTAACAATGAATTGATTATAGTAGTGAATATCAAAGTTTGATGCATTCAAACTGGTTATAATACTTTTTAGGCTTTCAAGTTTATAAGAATGAGTTTCTATTAATGTTTAATTTGAGCTTTTTGAATCCATTCTATCACTTTTAATGTTTAAAATAATAAAACTGAAAATTAAACATATTTTAAAATAATACGAGACTCGCTTCCATAATCCCGTCATACCAAAGAAATAATTTTTTACTTCGGCAAAGTTAAAAAATCGTTATTTGAAGGTTGATGCACAACTTTAGAAGTGTAGAGATAATCCTTCGACCCATCTGTTAAGAACCCTTTACTGAATAAATCGGATATGTGAACTTTGTTTTATTTCGTCAAAAAAGCATCATAAATGTGTAATACAAAAAACACATTTAAAAAAATTAAATACCGTTTTTTCAAGAAATTGAAATAAAAAGCATTTTTTATCAAATTTATTTCAGTTTCTTAATTCTGATTTACTTGACCTTTTTTTGAAATCTAATCTGAAATAAATATTATGTCGTTGTTGTTGAGATTTTCAGATTTATTGCAAAATTATATATTTTGAAACATTCAAAATATATAATATGCAAACAATAGAGTATAATAGACAAAAATTAATAGACGCAAAAAATCAGCTTCATTTTCTGGAATATTTTCAAGATATCCAAACACGTTTAAATAGATTTTTTTTAAAAAATACCACACTATATAAAACATTATAATTCCTTTTTTTTGCAGATCAATCCCGATAAATATGAATATTTTGCATAAATTACTTAAATTTTACGAAACCCCGAAATAAGTGAAATTTTAGCAGTATTTTAAAAATTCTTTAAATCAGTTAGAGAAGAAGTTTTTAACGTATTACTTAAATGTCGCAACATTTAACTAGAGACTGAACTAAAATTTCAATGTTTTATTCAAATACAAAACAATTAGAATTGATAGAATAGATATTATAAAAAATACGACATATATGTACTTGTGTGTTTGGCTATTGTTTGAAATAACAAGTCATAACTTCAAAAAAAAATCATACACTAAAAACCTTAGTACGTTTCCTGGAAAATAATATGAATATCAACTTCAAAAGGTTTCATTAAAATACATCTATATTATTTTGAGTTTTCAGGCTTTTGGACCATTTAAATGTCCATTTTTGGTAGATTAAAGACCCTTATCTAGTTTTTCTAATTTTGTGTAATTTCTAATAATTCGATCTCTATGCGACGTAGTTATCGACGTTCTGAAACATTTATCTATTCAATAAAATTTTTAAAAAAACAATCATGTGTAACTTGGTCGGTGTGGATCATTTCAATGTTTTCGGATACCTTAAATATAAAGTAAAATGTTTTACATTTTCTCAATTTTTAATTTTCTTTTAAATTATCTATTGCTAGTTTTATATCAACTCAAAAGGGAAATTCTTGATTGATATTTTAGATGAAAACTAAAAGAAGTTAAAGAAAAACACTTATCTCATTTTTATGTGCTTCGTAACAAAACCATTATATGCAAACATTCTTATTCGTAAGAAAATTGCCACCGTAAAGTATTACTTTTGACGCTATTTTCCATGTTTTTCTCACTTTGAGAATATTTTTGAAAACTTTTAGGAAACAATGACGAGATAAGAAGGCTTTTTATTTCTTTTTTTATCTTCTAAGTATTTGGAAATTCTTTTGATAGCATGTTCTTCTTTAAAAAATTGAGCTACTTTTTATTATTATCATTTAGATGAAATGCTTTCTGTTTTCCCTGTAAGCTTACGAAAATTTTGGCCTTGTTATAAAGAATACCTGCTTCAATAAATGAATTCTGAACATAATGTCAATTCAAAATAGGAAGGAAATGACAAATTTCCATTTTTATGATTCTAAATTCGAAACAAACTAGTTTTCAACAAAGTTATATCTGAAATTCTAGATTTATCGAAAATTACCATTAAGCTTTTAGTTTTGAAGAAGTTCATAAAATGCTTCGTTAGATCCTTGTGTTGCAAGTAAAGAAGGCATAAACAATTTTAAAATAAGTTTTTCTCAATGATAAATATTTTCACCTCAAATTTAGAGTTAGTTTTCTAGCTATAGAAAACATCACTATTTAAGTATATATGATGAGAAATCGGTTGTGAAAAATAATGTTAATCGAAAATGATAAGATATTTCAGTGGAGAGAATCAACTTTTATATAAGAAACAAGTCTCTCTCTCTGTTTACCTATACACACATGTACCCACATATAAATGCCTTTTAAAGACTCATTAGTGAAATAAGCTTAATTTTTTGTCTCATTCCTTACAATGACCATTCTGAGAAATCCATTTTCTCTCAAATTAAACTAATGCATGACATATTGGTTATTTAACATTTATCTTAACAATCTATTTATTCTTTTTAAAAATACTTACTGGTTGCTTTGAAAATTTGTAAAAAAGTTTAAAAAAGTATACTGAATACCAAATCAGAAAAAAAATAAAAGAAACCAATATCAAACAAATAGAACCTCTAACAATAAAGTTCGGTGAACGAAGTCAGAACGGCCGATCTGGTAACTCTGGCGAAATAAAACCCTGCACATGCATAGAGACAGGTGTTGACCATCTGCTCCCACCATTGTTCAGTTAGGACTCATTTGTATACCGTGTAAGACTTGTTTTAAAAAATGATTGTTTATTATGTTGGTTCTTAACTGGGAACAGGAAAATGAAAGAACAAAAGATTAATTTAAAGTTTTGTTTTAAGATTAGCAAGACTTAACTTATGTAAATAGTTATGTGACCATAAGAAACTTATGTGATGCTGTTACGTGTTTATGAAGATCAAGCACTGCCCATGAAGTGCGTGTACGAGTGATTCGTCCGTTTTTGAAAAGAAGGGAAAATGTTTCTGAAAACCCCCGTAGCGGAAGACTGGTGGCCTCCGTTAGTTGCGAAATCATTGAGATTGGGAGGAAATTAATCACTAACTTCACATTCACTAATCACAGTCAATTAATTGTGCGCATGATAGCTGATGAAGTGCAGATTAATCGTGAATCCATGAGATAAATCACTACCCAAAATTTAGGGATGTGAAAAACGTGATATTGATATTGAAGATATTCCTAACATCCAACGAAACGTGACGAGGCTTTTGAACTCCATCACAAAAGAAAAATTCTTGCAAAGTTATCAGGACATGTATAGCAGATCTCAGCGGTGCATAGTTATAGAAAGTGACTATTTTAAAGGAGAGTAAAGTAACTTTTGTATATTTCCTCTACGTTAATGTTACAGGACTATTCACCGAACTTTATTGTCAGAGGTTGTATATTGAGAATAAAAGGATTCAGGGATCGAAATTTTATGATTAGTGTACATTACTGTCGTCAAGTTTGCACGAGCAATTAGCCTTTTTTTTTATATTTTAATCTCTTCAGATGATATATAATTGCACACTTTAAGTGATTAAAATTTGTATTCCTGCATATTATGCATTAATAGTAATAGAATCTTAATAAAAAAAAAGAATTTCTAAGCTAAGTTATATCAAATTTTGCTACATTTAGAAGCTACATTCAATTGCTATGTTATATTAAATTGCTATGCTATTTTCAAATTTTACATTCAATTGCTATATTATATTCAAATATTTGGTTGAGATGGAATGTTATATTAATTTGGCATGTCTTAGTTAAATCTTATTTTGAATATTGCCTTTGCATATATTGTTCGATTCTTGATTATTTTAATACATCACTTAAGCCCATTGACTTACATTATGTTTTTAAAACTTAATTTTAATTAGTGAATAATAATTATAATACTAATAATTATTATTTATTAATGCCTGAAAATTAATTTATTAGTAAAAAATACAGCTGTTAAAAAATAAAATAAAATGAAATATAGATCAATCTTTGTTATCGGTTCTTATTTCCAAAAAAAATTTTTAAGTGATTATGATAACTATTTATATTATTTATTACATTAAATATTACATGTGATTAAATGTTATGTAAAATGGTTGTCAAATGCATTTCATCAACCCTAATTCTAAATGCAAATATCATTTACATTACTGAATCTAAGTTTGAAAGAAAGAAATTTTTTTATCATAAATTTTGCATGAAATGTAAATAAACCAGCGACAAAAAATAACATTAATAAGAAATTGAGCTTAGTATAATAAATAACCCTACTTTATTCGCAAGGATTTTTAACTTTAACATAATTATTGTATTAATTAGCTAAATTAGTTGTGCCTTTCATTTATTTTTTTCTCAAAAATGAAGAAATACAAAAATGTTACAATATAATTTTCCAATGCAAAACATGAAATTATTAACGTATAACAAATTACTTACATTTGTGTTCCTATTTATCCAAAATTTCAAAAATAATATATGTATTCTAATAATCTCTTTTGAAGCAGAAATCTTTTAAATTAAAATTAAAAGAATTTTTTTCCAAAAGAATTAGGAAAGTTACGTAAGTATACAACAATAAATAATTACGAGCATATTATACGTATTCATGAGTTATTACGTATGAAATATTTTCAATAAACATACAAATAATTTCAAAAAAATGTTTACGTACTCTTTTACAAGTAATGATAGGAAAATAATTACACGGCTTCGTATTTAATCAAAATATTTCCATTACTTAGGGCAAAAAATATCTCTGTAAGTAACAAAAGCATACAAAATTCTTCACTGAATCGAGATAGTTTAATTCTGTCATAAAAATTTTTTACATGTTTTATTCATATTCTAAAAAATGTTTGTATAATATCGTAAGCTGCAGCATTTAAATTTAAAACTTTCAAAAACAAATTAGCTTGTTAATATAAATTTACAGCTTGTTTTGGAGAAAATTAATCTTTAGAAGGAGCAGAGAGTCCAGAGGAAAAAATTCCTACATCATTAAAGCTAAAAAAAACACAAGGTTCTTGATCAAAAGATTGCTTTAGAAAAACACTCACAAACGAAAATGCACTGCGCTAAATCATCCGAATAAACATTTCATTTGGGTGAGATTGCAATTAAATCTTCCTTTTAGAACAAAAAAAAATCTCTTGATGTGTAAATTTGAATTATTTGTTTCCATGCAAAAAAAAAATTGACTTTTTATTTTTCTCTGTTGTTTTCGTTATTGTACAACTCAGTGTGAAAGATGTTCAGTGTCGCAAAGTCTATTCGAAAATTTTTAAATATATTTTTAAAGAGATAATCAATGTAATCATTGAAATTGCATTAAAATTTCTTGAATTTCTCATAGCATAATTTATCCATCTTCAGTTTTCGAAATAAATAACAACTAGTATTCATTTGAGCTTTTTATAGTATCGTGAATATTAAGAAATTCGACTACCCTAAAATTGTGAATTTTGCCAAAAATTGACAATTGTTTTTTTTATTTTATTTTATAAACCATCTTATTAGCCTTATAAAAATACCAAGTTTATTATTTTCCATTCACTAGAAAAAAAAACTGCAAGTGTTTCAGTAAAAGCAGATGATACTATTTTAAGCAAGATGAGTGAGTAAGTGATTTTGGGATTTATTGGCGCAAGAGCCGATTTCGGCTATACTGCGCCAAACATTTGTTTTAATATCTGTGGTCTAGACGGGAAGAGAGAAAGAAAGAATGAATTGAATGACAAGAAAGAGGGTCGAAAGTAGAGAAGGATCACTAGGGTACCCCGGGTTCGATTTTAAGCAAGATATCATACTTTAAAACTCGCTTTACTGGAAATATGTTTTTCTGAAAATGCTCAAACGGGGACGGTGATTGCTAAAAAATTTTTGAAAATAATTAACTGAAATTTTTTGTGTATGTTCTGTATAATAGTAGAAGTGTTTTAACTATCAGATTTATCAATCACTGTTTTATTGCAAACTTTGTAGTTCCTTATGTGAATATAATCATTGTTTTTTTAAGCAATTTTATATAATAACTAAGATAAAGGGCTCTATAGTTTTTGTAAAAATTAAAATCTCATATCCTGAAGGTCATTTCAAAAATGAATAACACAGCAACACATTAGAATTGAAAATTTGAAAATTTGCTCACAAACTTTTGGTATATTATGGTATGTTTTGTGTATGTTATATATGGTTATATTGGTATTATATTGGTATTATATTGGTATATATACCAAATATGGTTTATGTTATTTTTTTGTAAATTTTACCAACTTTTTCCCGTTGTAGTAATAATAATTTTTTTTATCTTAACTTTAACATATTTTTCTTAAAATCTACTTAGCAATTCTAAAAACCACTAGAAAAATCCTTGTCTCCATTTTTTTTTTTAAAAAAGGTTGTGGCAAATTGTAAGATACCTAGTAGATAATGACATAGTGATTCCGCTTTGAAAACGAATTATTTAGTTCTTTCCTATTCAGATTTAAAATAATCATAATTTCCGGCACTGCTTTTAAATTTTTACAATTGTATGGGCCTTTGGCTTATTTATTATTATTTGATTTATTTAAAAACTTGAAGTTTCTCATATTTAAAATTATATGTTATTTAAAATTTTACTCCTTCTTACTGCAATTTCAAAATTCGGTTATTTTGATTGCCAACATATATCTGAAAAAGAAAGGAAATTGATGTACTATATTTGATATTCCATTAAAATATTATAGGCATACACAGTACCTAATTTGTACATTTCAGTTTTTAAAATTTAAGTATCAAAAATTTATATTTAGTATTAAGGAGAATTTTTACAAGTATATAAATGTCCACGAATTTTAAACATGTTAATCATCAATAAATGTATGCAAAACATTGCTTTAAAAAGCCCTTTTTTATCTAAGACATGTTAAGTTTGATGTCATATAATAATTTAGAAACTCCTGGCACTTCAAGTACTTGGCAGTTTTCAAAAAACAGTGTACATATCATAGATGATTTTACCTACATTAAAGAGAGACCACTATTTACTAAATTAAAAATCAAACAGTAATTTTTCAATGAAAAAGTAATCGAAATTCTAGATTGGTTTTTATAAGTCAAGAAATTTATATAGAAGAGAGACTTTTTTTAAACTTGAATGCTAAAAGCTTTTGGTGAAATCCTCAATTCACATGGTGAAATAAAATGGCGCAAAATAAAATCTTCGATAAGAATGATTTTCTGCCTTAAAAATAAAGAAAAATTGTAGAAAAGAGTTTTGTACAAAAATTGTAGAAATTTTTGTTACAATGAGATACTTCAGGAAGAATCAAAATTTGATACCTTTTTTTAATTCGATGGATGGTTTATTTTGGATAAAAAAACGCTTAGAGCGAAGAATTCAAACTGAATACTTTATAGTCTTTTTAAGGCAGTAAGTATAGAAATGCTTTATCATAAAATAGCTTTGTATGCACAAAAAGTTTTAAGAAGGAACAACTTAGAGAAATTTAAGAAAAGTTTGTTAAGAAAAGTGTGGAAACTATATGCAAAGCACTTGTTTTAAAGCGGGCAGCAAACAAATATGATTTAATTCTAAACAGTTTTTAATTATCAGAATAATAATTGAAAAATACAGATGAATAAAAAAATGTTCTTTATCATTGATTTATTATTTTCAAGGATTTTTTTTCCTTATAAGCAATTATCTTTCATTTAATTATTTAATAAGGCTAAAATAATTATTTTTAAAATGTGTGACGGGTGCTTACGCGTTTCACTAACCTTCTCTCACATCTTTAAAGATTTTATTTATATCAACCAATCTTCCGAGAGCCAAAAGTGTGACTTATGCAAACAAGATAGTTTCGGGTTTAGCGAGTTCGAAAAAGATATAAAAGGGAGAAATGAAATGAAGAGAAGGAGGATGATTACGAGGTTGATTAAGAAGGTTGATTCTGAGAGATTAGTTTATCTAGTGGAAATATATTCGTCGGAAGAAGACGATTGAAAAGTGTTCATTAATTCGGTTCGGGACGGAACTGAAAGATATCTAAGATTGAAGCCGCTCCTTAAGGCAATCCAGAATTAGAGAAACCTGCCTTAAGAAAAAGGTATCAGAGGTCAGTTATTTTCATAAATTAGATATAAATGCGTAGTTTGATTGTATACGTTATTCTCCGTGGTTTCAGTTAGTATTCCGTCGTTCATAATCAGATTCTTTTCGCACTCCACTGTAATTTGTTGTTCTTATAGTTTGAATAATATTTGTGTATTTCTCAAGTAAGAAAGATAAATAAGTAAGATTGATTTATTAATTTAGTTGTAATTAATTATGGATCCAACATATTCGGATTTAGATAATATGCGAAGGGGAGTTAATAATCATAGGGGTAGTGAAAGACTACAACAAATGTAATGTAACAGACATTATTTTTTAAAAAAATATTTTAATACTTTTTTTATTTAATTAATTTAATATAAATTATTTCGAATAATTTCTTCATTTCAACTCCTTTTGCTTATCTTTATATTAAATATTACTGTAGAAAGTGTACATTAAAAAATACGCCAAGCACAACTTTATATAACTTTAAATGTAATACACCTCGGATAGTATTTTCTATAGCTACAAAAAAAAGCTTCTAAACTCAGGAAACAATTTTATATGATTTAGGAACGAAGGAACGCGTGTTTGCTACATGGATTCTGTAGTAATTTAAAGCAACAGGAATCCAATTGGGGCTTCGTAATTTTGAACCTAGGTCAAGTGGCAAAGATGAAATCTCTGCTACCCTCCCTCCCCAATATCCTAACTACCACAACACACCAATTTGAGGACTTAGAGACAGGATAAATTGAATTTGCATCAACCCCTCAACGCAGCGGGAAAATGTTAAAAACCGCGTTTAAAGATAACAGCATTGATCAATTTTTAATGATTAAAATGTTTATGAAGAAGGTGATTTTTAATCATAGCAACCATATTTTTAAAATACTAATTCGTTTTTAGTAGATGCTGATTTTTAACTTTGTATCTTGTATAACTTAATGTATCTGGTACAGTTTGAGAAATTGGAATTATTAACGTGGTTTTACCACAAGTGAGTGTTGTATGCGATATTGTTGTAGTTGTTGTTTCAAATCCCCTTGGAGCAGGAAAACCTATACCATTTGACCTTTCCGCATAAAAATGTCACCAAGAAGGTATTGATCTCCAAACACCTGTTCCAGGGAAATGCTCCAGCTGTCCAGAAGATGAGCAGGAGAAGCAGGGAGTGGTAAAGAAAGACTTTACCCTCTGTACAAAGGTCATACCACACAGGTGACCGCTTCTAAAGCGCGCCAAGGCTGTCTGAAGAGCCCTGGATCTTCTGCACTGTTGAGATAGGCCAACTTTTAGCTGTGTACCAGTGGCGAGCAGGAGGTTTTTGCCAAGTCAGATTCATTTCAGCTCTGTGGGGTAAATGAATTTCAGAATGGCTCAAGACAGAGGAACTAGCGTGAGGGAGATCACAAACATTGCCAGCCACACAACTCATCTATTTGATCTTACTTTCAATTATGTGTGCTATTTTTATCACATCCCAATACTCAACACTTGTATGCAAAGTGTTGGTGCTTAAAAAATGATTTTCTTTATGCTACAATGGAAATAATAAACCTTTTTAGTATTTATAATCAGCAGTTATTATTAAGAATATTTAAGTATTTTGGTTAATGTGTGACAAATGTTGCCCCTAAATGTTATTATAATCAATTGCCTATTACGTTTGATCATTTTGATTAATTTGTAATAATTTATTGAACAACTTTTTAGTATAATTCATGTGTCTATAATCTGTGATTATGAATCTTTCGTTGTTGACAGTGATAGTTCAAACCAAATATAGTAATATTATTATATTACCATGTATCAATATCACTCATATACAAGTTTTAATTTTGTACAAATATAATTATATTTATATCACTATCAGTGGCCTATGGGTAGCCTAGTGGGCAGAACATCGGACTCCAGACCGGAAGGCCTGGGTCCGATGCCCTATGTCACCAAATACCCTACGAGTACACACGGAGTACGTGCTCGTTAAATCAGTGGGTCCGAAAGTCTTGTGGGCGGCGGTAACAGCAACCACGGGTGCAGGGGGCTGGAGAATATTTCCCTACCCTCCAGTTCTACGTCTAAATTATGGAAGGGAAGATAGGTGGTGTCGCCATCTATCGTGTATGAACCGAGCTAAATCGTACTGTCACCTGCATGGTGCTCAAAGCTAAAGCTAACGACAGGCGTACACCTAGCACCTTGCCACGATGAATTTCGTGGGCCTCGATGTGACACCGTCAGACAGGTGGCATTAGTAACAACAACAACATATCACTGTCTTGAAAATTTGTATTTTGTTTTAAAGCGAAATAATCTAAATTGGTAATAATATTTCACCGCCATAATAGATATCTGTACCTAAACAAAAGGAAAATTACTACATTGACTAAATTTCTTTGGTAATTTTTAATAATAAATTGTCAAAATGGAAAAAGTTCTCATAAATAATTTGCTTAAGCAATTGAGCTTACTGAGTGAACATTTTTAAACATGTGTGATCACTTTATAGAAGATAAATAATCCACTAATCCCATTGGCATTCTATATATAATTAATAATAATTTTTGAATAATTTTTCTTTGCAGTCCTACCTCCTATGATCGCGTGCTTGAAGATCAGTAGCTTCGAGGTTCCTTCGTTGCTAGTGCCCGGAGATTCTGCGTACCTCACCTGCCTTTTCGATCTGGGAGGGGAGAAGCTGTACTCGGTCAAGTGGTACAAGAACGATCAGGAATTCTACAGATTCTTCCCTTCACTCAACCCTCAGTACATGGCTTTCAGAGCACCCGGTATTCATGTGGATGTAAGTGTTCCTCGTGTAATTATATCAACCAAAGAACTGTCAGATTAACTTTCATTTTAAATTTTATATTATATAAATAGTTTTACTGAATTCCCCGTTGTTCCTATTGCTTTCAGCGAGCCTACATTCACTTCTCAAATTTAGGTAGAACTAGTCCCTCGCATCGCTTACATATTTCATAATGCATATATATATAATACATGTAGGAGTGTACATTATTTACACAAATTGTTTTTAGAGGTGTCAGGGTGTCCACGGATTGTTAATTAAATGCAAAAAAGGTGATTAATACAAAATTACTACTTACTTTCAAAACATTTAAAATATTTACAAATGCAGTATAATACTAGATAACATTTCAGGGGTTACTTCATTTACATTATAGATAGACTATATCCAAAACTGTCACTCAATTCATCCACATAAAAAGAAGCAACATGGATTTATATTAAATGAGCTAAAATGGCTAATCTATTTCCCGTTTTTTCTTATCCTCTGGACCCTTTTTTTTAAATTTAATCCATTTTTTGATAGTTAAAACACAAGCTAATTAAAAAATTTAACAGTCATCAACTATTAACAAGGAGCACTTTGAAACTTGAACTTCAATCGTTTCTTCTCGGCCCGGTATGCACAAAAAGAATTAAAAACAGTTTCATGCTGTACATTTTTGATGTAATGCCTTATATAACATAAATTGTCTTATATGGTAACACTTTACGTAAATATAGTAAGAAATTATATTAATATATCCTTATAGTACATACAAAAATGGTCTTGATA
Organism: Trichonephila clavata; assembly: GCA_019973975.1. Lineage (NCBI taxonomy): Eukaryota > Metazoa > Arthropoda > Arachnida > Araneae > Nephilidae > Trichonephila > Trichonephila clavata. The sequence goes on along the minus strand of BMAO01009735.1, from coordinate 49,283 downwards.
ACATCTAATTGGATTTGCCGAAAGATAGTTTGTTTCCCCATTAATAGTTCTTTTTCTGTGTATAACAAAAATGGAAGGGGCGTTTTTTACTGCCTTCTAGCCATAAGGTGTAATCATTTAAAAGAATACAGTTTTGAAAACAAGTCTATAAATATTTATTTTCCCTGATTGTTTTTATTTTAATCTTAAAATGAATATGCTTAAGCATCCAGATGACAAACAAAAATTCAGCTGGATTCCTTCGATAATTATATTACAGTTTCTTTTTCTTCAGGTCACTACAGCCTGTCATAGGCCAAGCCTGTCCCCATGAGCCTCTTCCAACTGACTCTATTTAGAGCAATAAATTGCCTCCATTTGACTTCCAGATCTCTAAGATCTCTCACAACAAATTCAACCCAGCTGGAGGGGGGGGGGGCTTCTCTTTTTCGTGTACCTTCAGTTTTTTTAAAATTTCACTAATTTAGTTGGGCTTGAATCATTATATCTTCAAAAGTGTCCTAACCATCTAATATTATGAATATTGAAACTAAATACGCTTTTTAATTGTTATATTCAGAATTATGTTTCTGTTTTGCAAGAACATATTTTGCTCGATTGTAGGGGGTTATTATTTCAATTTGAAAACTGAAAAATACATTGATGTATTTTAGCATTTGCAAAAATATGCTTAACTCCTTAACTGCCATTAAAAGTTACGCGATTCGTTCCCTAGTGTCGCCGTTTTTTTCATAGGCGGTGAATGCGGTGTATTGGTCGAAAAAGAAAAGAAATAATAAGAAAATCCTTCCCTGAAAAAAGCAAGTACTTCGTAAAACCTGCCATTTTATTGTATTCCAAAGCCTTCGGAATAACCATTACTGCTGGAAAGCAAAGACGATTTTGTTCTTTGAAAAGATGTATATACACGTCTGGGGCATTTAACGCACTGGCTGAGCTAGACGTACATATACGTATGTTGTATTTAAGAGGTTAATGTTATCAACCATTGAATTTTATATACTTTAAAAAACCATGTACACACACACACACAAAACATCGAAAAAAACATCATATTTAGTTACTGTTCTTGGTGTTTTTTTAATATAATGTACCTTTCAAAAAATAATTACACGATGTTGCTTAGGCAACTATTTTCTCCCTACCTAAATAATTTTTACTATTTTTCTTCTGCAGACAATTGATTTCTTTTACAATTTGAAGTGGGATCAATTTCTCCCAAATAGAAATCTTTCTCTAAGAATGTATATGAAGTTCGGTGTGACTAAAATAATAAAAAAAGCTAAGGAAATAAAACTTCATATCCATCTGACATCAATGAATAACCTTCTATTTTTTTTCTCTGCCAAATTACGTTTTTCTGCAATAGATACAAATATAGTTAGAGACCAATCCAATGCTTGTCCTCTAGTGGCGCGAAGAAAACTACATTTGCTGCATCATTAACCAGAACAGACATCTCTTTTTAGTTGTACCTTCGACCAATACTTCTCTTTGGTGTCTTTCGTAACGGTAGGATCGATCAGGAAGTTGTTACAAGTTTCAGAATCGTTGATATCACAGGGGACAGCCAATTCAAGTTCTAATAAGGCAGCGAAATCTGTAGAACTACAGGGAGAAGTTAACGACTAGAATTGTTGACGAAAACTTAACGAGAAATATATAAAGCATGAGATTCTCAGACTTGGAGATATTTTCTTTAGAAGAATTTTGATCATTGATCTATTTTATGAAAAACATCATCTGAGTTTAAGTACTAGAATTCTTATTGAAAATTCCTCCTAGTGCAGGCGTCCCTCATGTAACATGGTACTAGTAAAACACGGTTTCAATATTACACTGTACAAATTTTGCGATTATCGTAACATGGATTCGTTAGTACGTGATACAATGCTTGATTTTAATACCTCACGGTTGGATATTACAATTTTATGTAACATATTTATTTAAATTTAATTGATCTCCAAAAAAGAATAACTTTTGCTAAGAAATTAAAACTTTTCTTGTTGATAAAGACCCTCAGTAGTACTTATAGGAAATTTAAAAGAGAATTGCAATCTCTTTTTAAAGAGATTCTGAAAGAATCACGAGATCGAAAAAGACAGGTAATTGCATCTAGGTCCGATAACTTTTGTAATAACGTAGAAACTAATCAAGAGGAATTTCAACCACCTTTGAGGAAAATAATTAGAAAAGCTGTAATTTCTGATGAGTGATGGTGAAAATTAATTTTGTGATCCTAAATAAACTATATTTAATCCTTTTATAATGATAATTATTATTTTTAATATATTTTTGTTGTGTTTTGAATTTTTGTATTTCACATATTTTTATTTTTGTTTAAAACCTTCAGGTTAATTTACTCTGTTTTATTTCTATGTTTTATTGCAATGAAATTTCTGCTATCATAAAAATTTGCACCTTAAGACTTCGATATAGAACGATATACATTGCCTTCGTTTATGTTATTTTAAAGTTTCGTATAACATTGATTAGATACCACGCGGTACATATTGCCCTAATTTATATTATATAAATATATAATTAATTTAATAAATAAATAAAATAATAATTTAAATGAATAAACAAATATTTCTTGTGTAACATGGTTCGATATAGCACAGCTCGAATTAACCGTGTTATACACTAGTATATGAAAAGAAGTTGTGCAAAGCGCATATTGTGTGTGTGCGTTTAAAAAGGGAATATTTTCATGCGTATCTTTGAGAAACGTTCTTTATACTGCTTTCAAATAATTAACTAAAATTATCAATTACAGATAGTGGTACAGCCTGGTACTTCTATAATGCTGTTTTGATATATAACGATACATAAAACGTGTATTTTTATAACATATGTGGTTTCGATACAACAGGATTTCTAGTTTTTGTTTCGTTTCTTTTTACATATTTTTAAGCGACTAAATTCCATGTTACATAACAGTGAAATCTTCAGAGATTGTTCGCAAAAATGTATGGCATTCAAATATTCATTATTTGTATTTAAAGAATGACAGTATTCATGCAATCCAATGAAATGCAATGTACGTTTAAGTTGGGGTTTTCTCTTTTTTTTTTTATTGAAAGAAATTAAATTATTCAGTTAAAACTGTTGTCAATTATTAGATCTAAATATTTGGGAAAACAAATTTTTACTATATATTCACGTGATATCCTGAAGTTTCTAATTTGTGTTTCAATTTATGTTATCGTGAAATAATTCTTAGAAATCTGGTTTTCTTAGAATGTGCATACATTTAGAGCTCTGTTGTTTCGTAGTATCCTTTTTTGAAATGCCTTTTTATTTATAGTAAAACGTAAAATAATTAAAAACATTTGTTTGGGCAAATGTTGTGTTGTGAATTTTATTCCAGGTGGTTATAAAGCGAGACAAATGGTTTGCTTTTTGATACTTCTCAACTTAACTACAATAAACCTATGTATCTAATATGGTAACGTAATCTGTATATGTTGAATTGCTTAAGGTATCAGATTAACCTAAAATTGTGAACTATGCCGATGATTGACAAATGTTTTATGATTTTATTTTATAGACCTTCTTATTAACTTTATAAAAACATCAAGGTTGTTATTTTCCGTTCAATAGAACAAAAGCTACAATTGTTTTAGTAAAAGCAGATGTCATTACTTTAAGCAAGAAGTCATACTTTAAAACGCGTTTTACTCGAAATGGGCTTTTTTAAATGCTCAAACGGAGACAGATAATATATTGCTGCAAAAGTTTTGAAAATAATTAACTGAAATTTTTGTGTATATTCTGTGTAATAGTAGAAGTGTTTTAACCTTCAGATTTATCAATCTCTGTTTTTTTTACAAAATTTACAGTCCCTTATGTGAATAAAATCATTGTTATTTTAAGCAATTTCATATAATAACTGAGATAAAGTGCTCTAGTTTTTTTTCAAAAGTTAAAATAGCTCTTATTCTGAAGGTCATTTCAAAAATGAGTGGCAAATCAACTCATCAGAATTGAAAAATTGAAAATGTGTTCATAAACCTTTGGTCAGAATGGGCGTTTATGTTATTTTTCGTAAATTTTTACCATTTTTTCAATTTTTAGTAATAATAATTTTTTTATCTTCTTAATTTTAGCATATATTTCTTAAAATGTACTAAACAAATCTAAAAACAACAAAAAAAATCCTCATACCTCGAATTTGTTAAAAAAAAAAAGTTGTCGCAAGTAGTCGGATACCTTATATTAAGTAATGTAATTTTTCCCCTGAAAAATTCTGGGAAATATAATATAAAAAGTAATGCACAAGCACATACACTCAAAACATCAATATATCTTAAATATTCAAATCCAAATAAAATATTTCCTAAACATTATTTCTATATTTCGAAAACGTTATTTGGCTGTCTCGTAAGCTCTATCAATTAGCGACCTAACTCTGAGCAACACAAAACTACTTACAGCCAGGTATACTTCTGGGATAAAACTTGTTCTGATTTTGATTTCCGAACTTCTTAAGCCTTTTTTTTATCAATTTAACTTTATTATACAAAAAAGCGTTTAAAAATAAATGTAAATAAATTATTACATGGCTAAGATATAAGGATACAAGACTTCACTGAATCTATATACGATTAACTTAAAATATATTTGTTTGCTGCAAGAGTAAGCAGAAATGAAAAATACAACTTTGTTTCCTCATGCAATTGTTCTTTTTTCAAAATTTCACCTTGTGATAGCGGTTGGTTTCTACTTACATCTGAACCCTCTTGTCTACCTGTAAACCCGGCTAGATATGTGGGAGAAACAGAATAATTCACATACATGTTTTCAATCTACAGTTAATTTATTAATTCTTATGATCAATCAGACACAATTCAATTCTAATTGAGGTAGCAGAAATATAGTAGAGTGCGGAGGTAAGATTCTATAACACGGAGATACTACTACAGACCCTCAACTGAATCTAAGACAGCTTAAATACGCTCAAATATAACTACGTCGCACACTAATAAACTAGCTTCTACTTAATCAAACACACAGTACATGAACCTTTTATGCACCGGATCCTACACTGGAAACTTGCAGGTGCTCTCTTTGGCTTGTTCAATGTCGTATCCTCCACGCTCTGTAATTCTTAACTAATTCCATTCTTTTTCAATTTTCAACTAACAACTAATTCTCAAACTTTATGTTAACTCCTACTTGCACATATCCAACGTATCCACTTCAGCGTGTCAACAACTTTCTGCCAACTCGCGAAAGCAGAATTTATATAATATACCTCATTTACATAATCACGTTCCCTTACTCGATGAAGGTTGGTTGAAATAAATATTTACCTAAAAGATATATACGAAGGGATTAGTGGAACCGCGTATAGATCCATCACAATCTGAAGACTTAAAAAAATTACCATAATTCTAAGCTATTAAAATTTATTAAGAGAATTAAGAGAAATTTATTTAAGACTTAAGATATGCAAAAAGCAGCGAAAGATACGATAATGTATATTAATACAACAGTTCACTTCCTTATACAGCTCTTAAAAATATCATTTCTATTACAAAAAATATTTTTCTACATATTTTCTGTCAGAAACAGTCACCTCGGTATTTACTATTGGTTTGTTTGCCGGTATAGAAAGATAAATTATAGTTTTTCTCTCAAGAAATTTTTACTAGTTCGTCTCAACCGATTTATTTTCTGTGATATCGACAATGACATCAAAACTGTCTTTGAATTTTTGTATCATTTGCTCAAACAAAAACAACTCTTATCATCTTCATACTGATGTTCCGTAAGATTTACCCGAGTTAAATTATTGTTTATCTATGTTCATCTTTATTTGATATACGAACTTTTATTAAATCAAACCAGATATCAGACAAATGAAAAGTGAAAAGGGAATCGTGTGTTCCTCTTGTGTCTGTTTTTCCAGATAGTTTACTTTTCCTTCTCTCATTTGTCTCATAAGAACTTTTATCCGATAACGGTGAATTTCACTGTGTATATACCAGCGATACATCTTTCTGCGTTCTCGAAATATAGTTGTTATTGTATTCGTGTATTACATAAACGTAAAAGAGTACTTGTATTAAATAAGTACAAGTAGTTTTCGAACTTTTACTCAATAAGATTAATTTATACTGTACTAGAATAATATACACACATCTAAACTTGCTCTTAAAACATAGTTGACATTTTTGCTTCGATACCTACGTCTAAATATAAACTAAGAGATGAAAATTACATTTTTCCTAAAAGAAGAAATTGAATTATAACATACACAAATAACACTTAGGATATAAGTAATAATTTCTGCCCCGAGATATAATATTGCTGCATTGTTATCCCTATTCTTTTAAAAAAAGAAAACTTATTTATCAAAAACTTTTGATTTCATTTTGTAACTCGTTCGGGAACATGCGATTTTTCCAGTTAAGCCTAATTTAATTTAAAAATTCATGAAAAATTATTACCGTAATTAAATGCGCCGAAATTTATTGTTTATAATCATTAAAAAAGCGATAAACTCCAAATTAAAATCACACCGATATGATTACAGGCCTCATAATGGTCAAAGCGCAATGCCAAATATGATACTGTGCTCCTCAAAGTGATCACATATAAGTGACCATGGTCCTGAAAGAGTTTATGCTCTCTCCTGTTGAGCTCTATTGATGTACTTTTGAGCTCTATTGATGTGGTTAAACTTTTTCCAAGGATTTGTACACTTTCTTAAAGAAGATATATTTTGTATGTTTCGTTTTCAATTTCAAAATTTTTGAATACAATGATATATGTCTAGGGATATAATTTACACTGGTGTAGGAGGTATTGAAACCCAGTGGCTTAATGGTAGCTTATCGCGCTTCCACGTCACAGGTCTTAGATTCAAACCCAAAGTTGATCAAGGTCAACTCAGTTTTTCATCCCTTCTATGTTCGATAAAGGAGTACCAAGCTTGCTTGGGAACTAAACATTGGTGGGTTAAGTTTTAAACTAACCCCCTGATCCAAACATCTGCACAAGCATCTCAGTGTCCAAAATCACGAAAACTCAGATGGGTACAGTAGGCCATGGCGCTATAAGGGCTGCTGTGCCATAGTAGGAGGTATAGCCAATTTTTAACGTGGACAACAATAGCTTAAACTTAGTTTTAGTTATTGCAATTCATCTGCAATTGTTTCATATTTTTATGCTATCTATTGAGGAGAGCTAATGTTAATTTAAATTATTTCTTAAACTATTTGCTATTTTTTAGTTAGCAGCACAACAAATTTGGTTGGAAAATTTTTATATATGTTAAACATTTTTTTTACACTAAGCCTTTTTTTCGTGACTATGAAATTTAATATGTGTCTGTTCACAAAATACAAAGTTTTTTTTTCTTTGAATGTGTATATTCTTTAATTATTATATCTCTTATTGCAGTAATATAATATACTGTTACATAATTTTCATATTTATATGTCAGTATTACTATCTCTGCAGAAAATTATAAAACTGTGTCTTTTAAATATCATCTAATTTTACTTAGATTTTATGCTTTGAAATTTACCAACTACGATTTGGTTAAAATATTATTCCGTAAAAACACCCTTTTAAAATATTATGGCTTGATTTCATTCAATGGAATGCGTGAATTGCTTTTAAAATATTTAAGTTTGGTTGTTTTCACTCTCTGGTGCTGAGTGTATTTTGAATACATTGTGTCAAAATCTTATTTAATAATTATTCAATTAATAAATTAAATGCATAGAAAAAGCAATCCTTTCTACATTGTCTATAAACCTATTTCACTTAAAATTAAATGCGAAGCGAAAAACCACGGTCAAGCAAAGAATAAAAAATGTGTGGTTGGAGAACATTTTCAATCCAAGTGAGTCAAAGTTAAAATGGAAGAGAACACAGTTAAAAGCCGAACATTTAATTAAAATATTTCTCCTATAGATGTACAAACGCAATAGTAACTTCAGTATTACCCATTCATAGACATTGGCAATATCTATAGTTCTATGAATAGGTAAAGGCTGATTCTCTGGCACCATACAGTTTTTCGAAAAAACCATCTTTTATGCAAATGAGAGGTAAAATAGTTTTTAATGATGATGATGACATTATAAAAAATATTGCTGGGACAGAAGCTGTCACCATAAGTTAAAAGATGGTTTGGTACAATCTACCATACAAACTAAGAATAAAAGTTCCTCGAAACGCCCTTAAACCTAGTCGAAGGCGTAATGTTGTGTAGTGTGCGATACTTTGTAATATTTTAAAATATGATGTTTCCGAGAGAGAAAAGTAGATTTTTCTACGCAGAATCCGTGGCACCCTTAACTCTATATAATGTGGTTAATGGTCATATCCACTAATAACATGGTACCAATATAACTGTCGAAAAGTGGAATAACAGATACTATTTCCGAAATTAATGAATGATATTTGTTAGACTTAACGTATTTGCAACATGAATTGTTATATCAAAAGTACTTTTAACAATAATGTAACAAACGATTAATTAGAAACACGTTTAAAAGTAGAAAACGCTATAAAATTATTTTAAAATTATGAAAAAAATTTTAAGGAATAAAAAAAGTTAAGCGAAGATTAAATTGGAATGTAAGTGCATCACAACATACCACAGGTATAAATTTCTATAAATTCCACGATTCTTAAATGTTTGCAGCAAACCAATCATCAAAAAAAAAAATTCAATTAACTAATCGTCTTTCAAATTGCCAAAAATAAATAAGGAAGCTATGTATAAATAAATAACTTTTGTTGCCCATCTGACAACACAAGTTGTTGCAATTTTTTGTCTCCCATTTTTTTTAAAAAAAACTATTGAAATCGAGAAATATTTGAAAGAATCTAAACACATTTTACCTTACTGCTATGTATAGTAAGAAAAAAACAATATCAAATATTTTGATATGGTTTTAATGTTTAGTATATGAGCAGATACACATGATGACATATACAAGAAGAAAATTTTCAAAACAACTTACTAATAAACCACTTGGGCTGTCTCACGTCGGTCTACTTTTTAAATAATTTTGGTAAAGTAATATCGTACAATAAATTCTAAAAATTCCCTTTCCCATGATAATTATTATATTAATCTATGTAAACCACTTGACTATGTCGAATCATTTACTTGAGCAGAAACACTTTTTGATTTTCTAAAAATTAAGCCCAGTTTTATCTTGAAATCCTTTCTTCGATTAATCTTGAATAAGTAATTTTGTTTTTATTGCAAAATTAAGATTATGAATGTATTATGCTACAGGAATTTAATTACTGGATCTTGACAAAATATAATACTTCGATACTGCATTTTTAGTTGAAGAAGAATTAATTACAGATATTCTTTATATATATGTCATCGTAAACATAAAACTTCTTGGCCAGCATCAAACTAATTCAAGTGGAAAGAGTTCATGTTGTATTACCTTATACTTGATTTTTACTCCCCCCCCCCTTTTTCAGAAACTCTATTTGCTACTTATTATTTTTAGAGTCTAATTTGAACATCTGTTTGATCTGATCCTCTGCTAAAATATTCCTTTTTAATGCTGTTTCGTATTATTTTGAATTGCAACTTGAAATTTAAGAGGATAATAGATTAAGAAAATAATAGATTACTGGATCTATTAAGGAATATATATATATATATATATATATATTCCTTAATAGATCCAGTAATATATATATATATATATATATATATACATGACAGGCCCCAGGCCTGCTGGTTAAATGAGAAGGGCATCATCTCTAAAAATACTTCTTTATTCCACTTCAATCATATAAAATCCAACATGGCGGCACTTTGGTGCGCAACCGAGTAGAACAATAGACAGTAATTCGACGAGGAGTCACCAGCTAAGCCTTTTCGAGTATGCGTTCTCCTTCGTCAGCGCTCGCTCCACCTTTAAATAGGCTTATTTACCCACAAATCCTTACGTGATGGTTAAGAGTTCTCTCTATTTTTATTTATTACTCACTTAATTTTGAAGCTAATCTTTTCAAACCTGACATATATATGTATATATTCCTTAATAGATCCAGTAATCTATTATTCGGCATAAATTTCATGTTGCAATTCAAAATAATACGAAACAGCATTAAAAAAGAAGAATTTTAGCAGAGGATCAGATTAAACAGATGTTCAAATTAGACTCTAAAAATAATATATCTATATGTATATAATTATATAATTAATAAATGTCTAATTCATCAAAAATAGTCAACTTATATTAAGACATTAAGCAAGCAAATGGTAAAATAATACAGAAAAGTAAGATAAGATATAAATAAGAAAATTAGTAGGTTAATACAGAAGATCATTCGCACATAATGAAAACGATTTGGATAGTTAATTTTTATCAATAAGTACCGTATTTTTGTGGCAATATGCTTCTATCTGACAGCCATGATTCTTGACAATAGCTCCAACTCGAATGTTTCATGAAAGTAAGCTTTTTCTTAGTACTGCCATACAAACTTTACTCCAATCCTCTTGGACCGTTTTCCAAAGTCCGTTCAGTATTCTTGGATGCCGTTTTCCTAACGCTCGTATTAACAAACTGAATGCACAAAGGAGAAGCATAGAGTGGTTTTGCATGTATTTCAGCGAATAAGATACACTTTATTCCTGTTTCTAATTCTTTCTTTTCTAAATAAGCTGCAGCTGACTTAGACGTGTAACTAGTGGCTTTGTCTATTTGAATATCAACTTTATCAATGTCCTTTCTGCATAAGGTTGGAATTTCTTATTCAAAAATTGATTCTAAAATATTCTGCTGATAGTAGAGGAAATTAAGTTTGGGTTTGCTGGAGGCTTTTTTTAATTTTTAATTTGCCGTTATTAGAAAATCCTGCAACGATGTTGAATCCCTTTTTGAGCTTTGTTGTGCACTGATAAAGCTGTTTCGAACGGTCATTCCTGCCAGTTAAGCAGTAGAAACTTGATATTTTTTACAGTCACTTAAATATACCCATGCCTCGTCAGGTGTTACTTCAACTTTCCATTTTTTGGCAGCTAGGTGTTTTTATGAAGGTCCAGTGGTCGAGTGATAATGCGCTTCCACGCCACAAGTCCAGGTTCTATTCCCTGACGGGGCAAGACCGACTCAGCCTTTCATCCCTACTGCAATGGGTTGATAAATAAGTACCAAGCTTGCTCGGGGACTTAAATACTGGGAGTCTCTCTTCAGACTGACTACCTGATAGGGACATTTGCTCATGCGCCTCAGCGCCCAATGGTCACGTTTACTGAGATGGGCACAGTAGGTCCTGGCCCTCCTGGACTGTTTCAAAATAAATCCTCCTGGAGCCCTTTTCAAAATAATCTTTTATTTCACATTCCTATCAAAGGAAAATATTAACAGACGGTTATTCTGAAGTTGTCAAAGTGTTATCTCAATATGCAAACGAGAAAAGGAATTACAAAATCATTTCCATAAATGCGAATGACCTTCTGTATCCTACAAAGGAGTACAAATAAATTTCCACCTTTTTTATCAAAAGTTGAGCGCTTATTACGAAATAATGGTACATTATGTTTTATTCAAAGTATAGTCCAACACTAGCCACAACATTACCTTTTCATTCTGGTAGCATACGATTACCACCCCAGAAGAAATCTTCATCTTTTTTAGCTTTCCACGAATCAACCCAATTTTTTGGTATTTTAATATGATGTAAAATGCTGTTGTGGTAGGATTTGTGCCATCGATCGAAAAAAATGGATAATTGGAAGGATGAATACGGAGAGTGGGATAAGATTTCCAAATTGAGTAAGTAAGTTTTGATCTGATTTGCAACATGTGAATGAGCATTATTTTTCACGAGAATAATTTTGTCATTCTTGGAGTAGTAGTAGGTGTGTTTTTCCTTGAGTTCTAGGCTGAATCTTATCAATTGCATTTGGTAGTGAGCCCAGTAATGGTTTCGTACAGTTTAAGAACCTCATAATACACGACAGAGAGCTCATCCTACCAAATACACAACCTAAGTTTCTTCCCATGAATATTCCGCTGTTGAAGCATGACTACAGGGTTCCTCGATTTCTTCTTTCGGTATTCCTAATGGATCCATTTGTCATCACCAGTGGAAAAAAGATGCAAAAAAAATCCCTTCATGTAAGCTTAGCAAGCAACATTTCACACGTGTAAAATATGCAATCAATATTTCTCGACTTCGTTTCATATGAAACCCAATTTCCTTGATTCTGAATTATCCTCAACGATTTTAAACTATGTCAAATTTCTTTTTGAGTCACTTCTAATGTAAATGAAAGTTCTTCATACGTTGGAACAAATCTTCCTCCAATAGTCTTCCGTCATTTTCGTAGTCTTCGACTCCAAGCTCATCATTTTTAAATTTTGAAACTCCTCTCACTACAACTTCCTTTACTCAAAGCAGCCTCACTACAAGCTTCCCACTCAATCGATGTGCTTTTGTGTGTGTGTTTCAGATTTCTTCAAATTAAGGTATCCAACTACCCTAAAATTGTGAATTTTGCCGAAAATTGACAAATTTTTTTAATGATTTTATATTATTTATTTATATTAGCTTTATTAAAATACCAAGTTTTTTATTTTGCAATCACTAGAACAAAAACTACAAGCGTTTTAGTAAAAGCAGACGCCATTACTTTAAGCAAGATGTCATACATTAAAACAAGATTTACTGGAAATGTGTCTTTCAGAAAATGCTCAAACGGGGTCAGCGCGATTTCTAAAAAAGCTTTTAAAATAATTAACTGAATTTTTTTGCGTGTGTTCTGTTTAATAGTAGAATAGCTTTAAACGTCAAATTTATCAATCTCTGTTTTATTACAAAATTCACAGTCCTTTATGTGAGTATAATCACTGTTTTTTAAGCAATTTCATTTAATTTATAAGATAAAGTGCTCTAGTTTTTGTACAAATTAAAATATCTCTTATCCTAAAAGTTATTTGAAAAATAAATAACACAGCAAAACGCATCAGAATTGAAAAATTTTAAAAAATTTCAGAAACTTTTGGTACAGAATGGGCCGCGTTTATGCTATTTTTTGTTAATTTTTACCCATTCTTTCCCATTTTAGTAAAAATAATTTTTTTTTATTCTTAGTTTTAGCAAATTTTTCTTAAAATGTACTAAACAAATCTGAAAACAACAAAAAAATTCCCATATCTCCATTTTTTCAAAAAAAGTTGCTGCAAGCATTGGAATACCTTAAAGAATAAATTTAAAAGTTCCACAAATGATACACTCAAAACTCAACATTTTCGCACAAAAAATATGAAGTAAATCTGATACACAAAATCGCTAATACTTCAAGGTTATTTTGTTGTCAGATGTACAAACTCACCATGTGACGTTTTACATCTCCTAATTTCAACCGTAACTTACTGTGATGCCATCTTTTGTCCACAGTGTGAAAACTCGTTTGTAGTCCTTATATATTTATCCCCACAATCTTAATCCAAAACGTAAGAAATTGTAATTGTATTTAATATACTCTGGCCTGTACTACATTACTATACTTTAAATATGAAAGCAAAATTACGGCAATTTAGTATATTCTTAATAATTACACATACACACATACATACTTATAGAAATATATATATATATATATATATATATATTGACTCGCATTTTGACTCGCTAGGTTCTTATTTGTATTTCATTAGATTTGATCTTAATTTTTTTATTTTTTTTATTTCCTGTTATGTTCTATATTTTATATAAATTTCTTCCATATATATATATATATATATGGCATTTGCATTCAAATCTGAAATGAATCCATTAAACACTGCTTTCTTAAATTAAAATTCTCCCCACATTACGCTTCTCTTGTTAATGAAATTCCCCATAAAGCGGAAAGTTATAAGCATTCTAATAATTTTCACATTTTATTATCGAATTCTTGATATTACTGATGTGTCACATTCATTTCGAAAAGTTATTTTAATTTCAATTAGAAAATTTTATGAAAATGGCTGAAATCAGATAACAGTACGCATTCAACGCGTAATGCTTAACAATAAATATTCTGAAGGTACATAGTAAACTGTGTGTTCGGGAACCAATTTCAAACTGCTTAATGGCTGCTATTAAGCATAACTCTTTTGTTAAGGGATTGCTATTAGAAGGGTTCGATTCAGAGAGATAGAAAATTATTTGCAAGAGTGGAATTTCGTATACTTAAAGTCGATGCATTAAAGTGAATGCAATTAAACGGTGAAATCACGCGTACGTCTCTAATAGTTAATAAATAATGCGTATTTTTCTCTAATTACTCAGTAATAACTATACTAATTATAAAATTATAGAAATCTATTATGTTAGCTGTTTACGAAGCAATTAGCATACTTTGTAGAAAAATTATAATCTAGAAATCTCTGAAATATAACATTTTATTTTGTTTGAATATTTGAATATTGAACGACGTTTTGGTTAAGGGATATCACCCTATTGCGGGGCATTAATACAAGGTCATTTAATAATATATTTATACAATAAATATCCTCAATTAATTGAAAAAATTATTTGAATTTCGATGATTTTTTCTTCGATTTGTATTAAGGAATGGGAAGCGAAAATACATCACATTAATATTTTGTGGAGAGTGTTGTGTGATATATATTTCACACACTCGGTACTTACGTACTATCGCAACATTGCCAACGTTCAAGATAACTCGCCAAGTTCACAAACCTGATTTCGCATGTCTCGTACGCGCTGAATTGGCTACCATGTGCTTCGTTTTATATAATGTAGCCAATACGGTTACAATAATACGTAAGTATCAAATTTTCTAGTGAACTTGTTTTGAAATCTGATCCATCTCATATTTCTCCTTCACGCTTCCCACCATTTTCCCAAATTCAAAAGGACTAGTGGTAATGTTATATATTTTAAAAAGCATTTATAAGCAAAGGTACTCTATCTACGTAAAATCTACACTTGATGTTGTGAGTGTAAAATGTTTATTCTTGTGACTTTCCAGTTATATACGCAAACCAATAAACAATGAGTTCTGCTTTACTTAGGTTATTAACTAATAATATTATTTAATATTTTAAAATCAACTAATTTATGTTTTATTGAATTTTTAGGAAAATTTTATAAGGGAAGCGGTAAGCTAAAGGAAATTACTATCGATTAGAAGACACTACTATACATATACTACTATATTTAACATTACTATACATTTAAAACATGGGTGTCTAAACCAAGACCGTTTGAAAGCCCCATTGCAACAACAACAAAATTTTTGCCACACGTACAATATTTTTTTAACAAATTGAATTAAAAGTTAACTCTATGTAGTATTATTAAAATAAATAGACTTCTTTTTACTATAATTTTTTTAAATTTGAATGTAGTGTTGTGTATAGGTACATATTTATTTAAAATTTATAAAAGTTTCGTTTCATTTATTGTTTGGAATTCATGAAGATGAAAAAAATTCAAATTAATGAGATGGGAGAATTTGCTTTTGTTGAACAATTCAATCGCGCGTGATATTGGGTTCAATAGGCGAGGTTGCAATTTTTAATGCATTTTCAAGAAGGTTGTCAGTGATCTTTGTCTTATTTTTGTTTCATGCATGCTTCATTCTTGAAAATAATCGTTCACAAATATAGGTCTTGCCAAAAACTGAACGCATGATTGTGAAAATAAGGATATTTATCCCGGGGTAGGTAATCTTTATAAAACTCCAGTAAAAAACATTTCCAAACTTTTCTTTCATTTTAATGTCACTTTGCAGTTCAATGCATTCCATTTGAAGATTTGAAGGTATTGAAAGTAAAAATTCGCCATCGAGTGGGTACATAAATAATTCGAAGCGGTAAATGCTCATGACATACTAAGATATGTTTTTACTTATTTTTTTTTCAAAATAATTGTCGACGAATCGATTACATATGAAAAATATTGCAAACATTTATTTTTTCAAATAAAAATGAATGAATTTAATTATTTTCAAAATTTGCGTGTGGGCCACATTTCAAAGACTTTTGGGCAGCACTTTAGACAAGCATGATTTAAAAGTTTCCTCCCCTTTATTATTAGTGACAGCAAGGTACTTGTTCTTTTGGAAAGAAAATTTTTTTTTCTTTCTTAAGAATCAGTTTGGACTACGATAGTGCATGCGTGTGATAAAGGATTGTCTTATCTTCTTGGTGAAATATGAGATGTATTCTGAAATGTGTGTTATCTATGTTTTTTTGTCCTTTTGAGAAACGAAACTGTCATTATTTTATCCTAAAATAATAACAAACATGAGACTCTCACAATTAAAGATTTAACTTTTGTAAAAACACAATTAAAAATTTAATCAATGAGTCACTTACTTCTATATTTCGCTGTATAAAACATAACTTAATTTTACATTGGAAACAAAATATTCAAAAATTTATAATTCAAAATTGTACTTCACTTGCTGTAACTTCCTTCCTTCTTTTTATAATGCATAAAACATGCTTTTTTTTTAAAAAAATGAGTAAACCTATATACAATGTAAACAAATGTATTCGAAAGGCTATTTTTCTCTCTAATTTATATATATATTTTTATTTTAATAATGTTTATAAAATAAATATACAGTCGACTCTCGATAATTCACACCTTCGATAATACAAACATCTCGACAATTCAAAGATATGCTCAGTCCGTAGAAAAACTCTTGATATTTCGAACTAAAACAATACGTTTTGGTACACTCAATATCTCGAAGTAAAATCTGTTGCTGATCTGACTACAACACGTGATAATTCGAAGTTATCTTATAAAACTCTCGACAATTCGGACAATAACTTTCATGTACATTCCTCCAAGGAAACAGGTTGGAGCTTACAAGTTTTGAGGTGTATTGTCTCTGCGTGTCTCCCCTGAAACGTAGCCCCTCTCATGACCATCTGTCTGATACAGCTTCTTTGTGTTTTCGGCTACTCAGGCGAAGAGACACTTTTATTGCTTTCTTTCTCCAAGTGGGCAATAGATCAACCACACCTCATGTCAACTGTCCATATCTTTCGTTTAACTCGTGGCCTTGCTACACATGTCTTCAGAAAGGATGATCCGCTATTGTGAAGAACAGATGCGTAGGATTGTGTATGCATGTATTGAATGTATTATTTAATACAGACTTTTAACTTCTGTATAATATTTAAACTGTGTAATATGTACTTTTTTAAATAAACTTCAAAATAATTTTATACTTATGTACAATTGTTATTTTATTACATAATTTAAAATTTAAATGTGTTAAAAAATTTCTCTTCGTGTATTTATGGAGTTTTTTCCCTACTCTCTTGATAATTCGAAGTTTTTCATTGGTCCCTCCAACTTCCAATTATCGAGAGTCTGCTGAATTTTCAAATTTATACAAACCTTTATTAAAAAACACAGATATATTTTCAGAAAAAAACTTTAATAAACAAGTTTATATTAATGAGCAGAATATGATAATTCCTCGTAGCTTACGCAAATGTATCGTAAACCTTTAGTTATAACTAAGAAACAAACACCACGTGCCTCTCACAGATGATACAATAAATGATGCTGCATCACCCTTACTGAAGATATTACGGACAGTGAAGAAAGTAGTAGGTTATTCTTGTTGCACCGAAGAATAACCATCCAAATTATCATGATTGATCTCAGCTACAACAGTGTGTATAGGAAAATTATTCATGAAAAACTGCACGCGTCAACGGTCCCATCACGTTGGGTTTCACTATTACTATTTCCTTTTTCAGACGCAGACATGACGGGACCTTTCAGGGGAGATGTTAAATATTTAGGAGCAAGACAAAGAAGAATTTTGTTTGCCAGGTAACAATGTATGAATCTTTCCAGAGTCTACTTCCAGTTGCAACAAATTTTAGTCTGAATCTGAATTTTTGACTTACTATTGTTAAATGCTAATAAACAGAACTGCAATATCTATACTTACGTGGTTTCCCTTTGAGCTCTATGTCATTGTGCTTGCTATAAATTAAATGTAAAAAATGAATAGATGGCACTGCAAGTCCTCTGAGTTTTTTAGCTTGTAGAATCAGACATATATGTAATGTATACATGGCTTCGCTTCTGTGTGTAACGTCTAATAAAACAAAATGTCTAAAAGGTT
The DNA here is from genome assembly GCA_019973975.1 of Trichonephila clavata. Lineage (NCBI taxonomy): Eukaryota > Metazoa > Arthropoda > Arachnida > Araneae > Nephilidae > Trichonephila > Trichonephila clavata. The sequence goes on along the minus strand of BMAO01009735.1, from coordinate 31,159 downwards.
GGACTGAATCACTGGAATAATATCAAATACAATGCATATATATAATCATTTAACTGATCAATGGAATTAAAGATTTTGGAATTTTAACAGTGCTCGTAAGAAAATTCTTCTAAATAAGGAAAAAAACGCGAACCGAATTCACTGATTTTTACTCACATTACAATGTACTCGCCGCCAAATTCCAAAGCCAAATGATGAGAGATAAAATGTTTTTTTCTGGCGTTTGTAGAGGGCTAAGGGTGAAAGTAGCTTAGATAAACAAAATTGGCTCTTGTCTACAGGCTATTCCGGGAGTATTTCAAAGCCAAGTTATCCTCCTTTCTACGAATCATGTGAAACCCAGTAGCGTAACGTACACCCTTGCAATCCCTGCTTTGTGGGGGGCCCAAAGCCTGACTGCCACTATGTACGTAAGATCCAGCTTGGGGCACGAAACCTGACTTTGCAAGGGGTCCCTAATATTCTCCGTTACGCCATTGGTGATACCACAATAATAATTCCTTAGTTATTATATTCTATAGTCAGAGAGACGATTATAATTCCATTGTATCTTTCATTCTCAATTCAATAATTCAATCCATCTTTTGGCATTTTTGTTTATTTCGCATACAACACAGAAGAAGAGTACAAAGAACATTACATGACTCTGACTCTACAAGCCAAACGAGTATGCATCTCTCGGATGACTTGCAACGCCATCTATAGTTAATATTTAATTTACAACAAGCACCTCTCTCATTTCATACTTCTCTTAACTCTTCACGCGGTTGGTGTTGTCCGAATATTGTTCATTCTTAGCAAGGGAAATTATTTCGTGTTAAGCGATTGTCGTTTGGTGCTAAGAGAAAATAAATGCATGGAAAGAAAAGTAGTTTTGAGGACCGTTGTATTATTTCGTGTTAACCAATATTTCGCCTTAATTGTTTTTGCGTTAATTTTGCTCTAAGTTACTTTCTCCTGTATCTAATCCATCATATATATTCTTGATTGCCCATCAAACAAGTGCATATAGAAAAATCCGAAAAATACAGTTCATTTCAATTTTTGTCTTATATAATTTTTGGAGAATATATGAATTACTGGACATTAACCCCTTAAACGGTTTGCCCATACAACTTACGGGCTACCGAAAGTTGACTGCAACTCGTTTGCCCATGCGCTGTATGGGCAATGATATTTTCTTTCTTTCTTTAATTTGCACGTATTTTAAACTTTTATGGTGTATTATTTAGTGCTAGTGTTTTGAAAAAATGGTCCAGTTTGTAAATGGCGCTGAAATGCTTTTAGTCCGGTACTCTTTTGTGGTAAAGCGGGAATTAGTGGGGTGTATAGCAGTGCTTCTCAAACTTTCAATAATTGCGACCCAATATTCGATCGCAATTTTCATCGCCCCCCCCCCCGTACAATAACAATGTATTGAATTCTATAATAATATATTTTGACGCTAAAGCTACAATACGACTTCAACCTCTTAAGGTCCACCAGCGTTTATAAACGTCTCTCTCAGCCAGTGAGTTAATTGCCCCACACGTATATATACGTCTTTCCGAAATACGCTCTTTTCTGTGCATTGCTATCCATAAAATAATTCCGAATGCATTTGAAAGCAATATAACTTTGACAGTGTTTACAACAGATTTACTTATTTCAGAGAATTTACTTATTTATTCTTTTTCTACCCACACCCTCCTTCCCCAACTCACAACATACGCTCCTCTACATGCTAAACGGCGGCATTGGGGAACGAACCAAGTAATTTTCAATCGGTCTTTAAGGAATTAATTATAAATCGTACAAATGATCCAGATAAGTGTTAATTTTTTAATATAATATAACATATAACAAGCCCATGGGGTCACTGGTAATTACTAAACTTGTTCTTAATTTAGTATTATTAAATTAGTTATAAAAGACATTGCGCAGAACTGATATATTTATAAGTGTATTATATCAGTGTATAGGTGTATTTTATTTTTCATAATGTCAGAATGTATTTTGTTTGTTTACTTTGAGTAAATTAATTATTTTTAAAATGATCTTTTGTTTTCGAGTTCCCAATATGCTTGCGCTCCACCCCTCTCATGTTTATCCCGCCCCCCAGGGGGTCGCGCCCCACAGTTTGAGAAACGCTGATGTACAATACAAAAATGTGTTATTTTTTGAAGCACTTTGGGTAAAAAAATTAGCCTCTTAAGGGATTAAAAATTTTATAGAACAAAATAAAAATATACATAATGAAATAATAAAATTAAGAGTTAACTGTTCATTTGTTTCAATTCAAATTAAGTACTTTTTTGGATAATTTTGGAAAGCACACGAATTTATACATATCTTCTGTAAAATCCCCCATACATAATATCATTCAAAATAAAAACATACACTATTATCCTCTTATTCATATATTCCTTCTAAAAAGAATAAGTTAGTCTGCTTCGTGTTCTTATTATACAAATGACAAAAGTTCTGTCAGTTTTATTTACATTAACAATACACATGAAAACTTTCTCTAAGTAAATACGTTTTGTAGTATTCTCAGATGCTTTATATAGTAACCCAATTTTGTCTTATATAGACTTGGGCAATTTGTCTTTTTATAAATTTCGTTTTTCAAATCGATTCTATTTACAGTTATTCTAGAAATTGTCTACTATTCACAAACATTTTCTAACTTGGAAAACTCTTAAAATTATCGGAAACAATATAAACTGAAACTTAACATGACCTGTATCAATACTCAAATTTAAGAAAAAAATAATTAAAAAAATGCTAAAAATTTTAGATAAAAATCGATATTTTATATTCTTTGATTCAACCAAGTAATCAAATTAATTTGCAGAGATTAAATTAATAATAAATTAAATATTTATGTACAACTATTATAAGCAACGTTTCTCAAAGTGTGGGGCAAAGTGTCAAGTCCCCCTTTGAGGGACTTGATAATTCTACGAGGGGGGTGCGAGCATATTGAAAAGTCGAAAACAAGAGATTATTTTTAAAAATTATTAATTTACTGATTACTAATTTATACTGATATAATTCACTTTTAAAATGGTGCCTAGTGGTTAGAGCATTGGACTCCAGACCGAAAGGCCTATTCAAAGCCCTATGCCACCAAATGCCTTCCGAGAACACACGGAGAATGTGCTCGTTAAATCAGTGGGTCCAAATGGTGTCGCCATCTATCGTGCTGTACCGAGAAAAATCACACTGTCACCTTCATGCGGGCTCAAAAGCTTAGGCTAAAGACAGGCGTAAAATTCTAGCCCTTAGACGCGATGAATTTCGTGGACCTTGATCTAATGTTACTGTCGATCAGGTGGCATTAGCAACAACAACACTTTTAAAAAGCATTGTGCAGTGCTGATACAATTATAATTAATTTAACAATACTAAGTTAAAAACAAGTTTAATAATTACCAGTGACCCCATGAGCTTTCTCATACATAAAGTTATATACAAAAAGAAACATTTGATAATTTGTACGGTTAATAAATAATCCGTTAACTGCTGATTAAAAATTTCGCAATTTGCTCCCCATTGCCACCGTTTTCCACGTAGAAGCGCAAATGGGATGTATTTCAGGGAGAGAAAAATAATAAATGAAAAAATCCTCTGAAATAAGTAAATCCTTTGAAAACATGGTCGAGGTCTTTTTATTGCATTCCAAAGCCTTCGGAATAATTTTATGGATAGCATAACAGAAAAAGATCCTACTTTGGAAAGACTACATATACGTCCTGGGCAATGAACGTTTTGACTGGGGTAGACGTTTATATACGCCTGTGGCACTTAAGAGGTTAAAGTCGTATTGTAGCTTTAGCGTCAAAGTATACTATTTTTGATTTCAATACATTATATTTATATGGAAGAAGAGACGATTAAATTTATGATTCAATATTGGGTCGCAAGAATTGAACGTTTGAGAAGCACTGATCTAAAGGATCAACATACGATGTTTATTAACAAAGAGATATTGGTATTTCAAAGAATTCAACAGGGGTGGGCAGAATCTAACAGGTTTTTCAGATTTTTTTTGTGAATTATTTAACTTTACTTTTACTGGCTTCTTTACCAGCAGTTGGCAATTGTTTTGTCTCAAGGACCACGTTGTGGTGGAGGAATATACCTGAGGGCACCACCTTTTTAAAATGATTGTGTTCAGTAGTTATTTTAAATTGTCCAATAAAAACCAATAACTATAAACTAAATAGTGGCAGATTTATTCAATTTATTTATTGTGTAATGACATGAGCAAGTAAAATTACTTCATTACTTGGTAGTCAGAGGGCTCACGCAGCTTTTTTACCAAAAGGCATTTTATTCCAAATTAATTAAACATAACATTAAATTCAGTGGTAAGTTTTTGCTCTTCACAGCCTTTCGCTGAAGAAAAGTTCTAGTCCCATTTAAAATTTAAAATTCTTGAAATGATCGGCTCGTGGGTGAGGCTGTCCCAACCCCCCAATCCCTTTCCGCTGGTATCGTTTAAAGTCAGTTCATTCAAGCCGTTGCTTTCTCTTAGTCCTTGAGGTGCGACTACGCTGCAACCTCTATCGAGTGTCTTGGAAGAAGAAAAACCTGACGTGGAAGGTGATACCGAAGTTTGAAGGAGATCGAGGTCTCGATAACTTGTGAGCCGACCTTTTAAACCCCTTGGGTGGGCCCCTTTCACGCCCCCAATCATTTCTGATTGGCAAGCATAGCAGATCTGAACACGGCTGTCTTAACTTTAGTCCCACCCCAATGGTGCTTGGAAACAATAGGCTGACGTGTCTGAAACCAATTTCGGTTCCGTACCTTGTTTACCATCTGAAAAGCTATAAATTGCCTTGTCCCTTTTACACTGAGGGTAAGTCTTAATCACGACAGGCCAATACTCATTTTCATTCAAATAGTTCGTGGTCTACATGTGCGAGAGTGAACCAACAAAGGATACTCTGCACAGGAGTGTTCTTTCTATAGATTACTGTGACTATAATGGTCTGAAGTGTCAGAGAAAGAAAAGGTATGGCAACATCAAAGGCGTTTTTAAAATTGACTCACATCTGTTTTCTTCACAAGCCAGAGATAAAGATATCCTGACTTTTTTTTTGAAAACACAATGTCCCATCTGGGCCTTACGATCACCCTGTTCATTAAACTTGACAAGTATTGTCGGGGAGTGTTCGACTAATGAGCCAACATCACAATTGTGTTAATGTCATATTATCTATAGCTGCACAGAAACACATTTAATTTTAAAATCAGTTTAATGATACACATGCACTTTATCACACTTTTCTATATTTTTTTTTAAATAAGGAGTGAGCTTGCTTGTTAAAATTCTTATCCCAGCCTGAAAATTGCTAACTTGCTAAATCAGCTAACTTGCATCTATATTTACTCTTGTTGATATTCATGTAGGAAAAACTTTGCTGACAAATATATGTTGACCCAGATATAGAGAACATTTTCTGTCGATGTGGTTTCCCGACTGTTTTGGCTGGCTGAAGAAATATGCTTTGAGAGTTGCTATATAACCACCCTTGAATATAATATATTTATAGACTAGTCGAGCTTAATTTTAAACTTAATTTTATAAATAAGGTGAATCGGGGGAAGTTGCCACATTTAAGGGTTGTTCGATTAGTATATTGAAAATTGAAATGACAAGACCATGAAAAAATACACATTATTTTTCAATATTTAATTGGTTATGTATACAAGTTAATTCTCTTCTTAGTATGGAAATAAATTAAACTTAATGTTAAAGAAATTCATTTAAGGTATCCGAATACGTTCGGAGTACTTTTTTAACAAAATAGCATACTAAAACATTATAAATGCTCTTTTAGGACTCAATACCAATAAATATTACTATTTAACTATCAAAGTTTAAAATAAATTACCTGAATTTTACAAAAATCACAATTATAAGTAAATTTTAGCAATATTTTTGAAAAACTTCAAACCAGTTAGAGAAGAAAGTAATAAACATATATTAGTTAAAGTATTATTAAAATAAATTAGATGCATTTATCTAGAAAATGTACTAAAATTTTACTTTTTTATTCAAATTTGAAAATGTTAGAACTGATTGAGTAAACATTATAAGAAATGTGACATTTTTTATGAGAACACAATTTAAATAACAAGCCATAACTGAAAAAGTATTTATAGAATAAGAAATATTTTAGTGCATTCTCTAGAAAATAACAAAAAGATCAGGCTCAAAAAGTTTTATAGAAATACATTTGTAATATTTTGAGTTATCAGACTCGCCATGATAGATTTTCAGCATTTTAAATGCCCACTTCTGGTAAATCAAATACCCATTTCCGGTTTTTCTAACTTTAAAAAATTGATTGTAACTTGGCCTCTAGGTAGCGTAGAAATGAAACAAAGTATGTTTCGTAAAGTCAAAAGATATCTCTATTCAATAAAATAAAAAACAAAAATATCTGTCTTGACTGAATTTTGTCATTTTCAACGTGTTCGAATACCTTAATTGTGTCATGTTCCCCCACATATATGGGAAGAGATGTCACCAGTTTTGGAGTAAGATGCAACAACACCACAATATTTTTTTAAAAAATGAAGCAAACATTACAGAATTAAATATAAAGTAACAATAACTATAGAAAAACAAAAACAAATTAAATTCTTTCATAATTAGCTTGCTAAAAATAATAACAGTGCAGGTTCGGATGATAGCCTACACAACATTTCACTCAGTGTAAATGCAATCTTTGTGCAACCATTTGTTGCATTCGATGCACTGAATCCAGTCACACTTGGGAACTTTTTTTAGCATAAAAGTACCCCTTATACACAGCACAAAAATCGTCATTATTATCCTAATCAAAACTGTCACCTCTAGTATCTATAGCATAGGTTCTCAACATGGACGATAACCCCCCCCCTTGTGGGTGTTTGAGGCTTTCAAGGGGGCAGTAAGAAACCCAAAGAAAATTAGAGGACGTTAAAATGTCACGGAGAGGCTTGGATAGATCAACCAAATATAGTCTAAGAACGACTAAATAACACCCTGATTATGTACTAACAAAAGTAGACTTAAATAGCGCTTACTATGTTAATTGTATGTATTTAAATCATCTCTATATCACATGTATATCACATATAAGAAAATTCACATATTTCTGTAGTTCGGGAAGTGGATGAAAAACTTAAAGCTTACATTACATTCAGATCTACATTAAGTTGGATGATATAGTGCATTTTAATTTCTGTAGTGCATGTGTTATCTTTGTGAGTAGTAGGAAAAATTTTCGTCCACTACATTTCATTATGTGTATTATCCAAGAAACAATTAAATATCTTAACCAGGTATTAACGCGAGATTCTTTTAGGGCTGAAACTGTCAATTTACATTTATTTTGAAAGCAATAGTTTATTATGAATATATATTACTTCATATCATCAAACCTGTCTTTATAATAAGTAAGTTAAAACTTTCATTCCACTCTTTTAAATGAAGCAGAATTTCAGTCGCGTTTAATTCCAACAATATCCTATCTATGACTAAAATATATAATAGATTTAAATATATTTATAGCAATAGCTATTTCAGATACGCAAGTAAAAAAATTGTTGCTTTAAAAAATTAATCTAAAAGATATATTTTATTATAAGAGAATATTTTATAAAATTTAACTCTTGTTTACAGCACATGTATTATGTATACACTTATTTCTTTATAGTAGGAGAGGGGCGGTATCGGAACATTCACTAGAAAAGTGGGCAGCAGTTCAAAAAAGGTTGAGAACATATGATCTAGAGCAGGGGTGGGCAGACTTTTCCAGGGTACGGGTGACTTCTAATTTTTTCAAGGTGTTGCGGTCCACCCAGTATCAGTGGCCCACACAAAGGGGAGGGGAGGCACGGGTCCGGACCCTCCTCCATACCCCAGGATTTTTTTTTCAATCGTTTATAGTACGTAAAATTTAGTTAAGCATTTGTTATTAATAATTTTTCTATTAATTATAATGCTAATTATTTATTCAATAGTTTATTCCTTACTGTTCTTTGTTCCCGACAACTACAAAATGAAAAAAAAAATATATGTTAGGAGCATATTGGTATAGAATATGAGAAAGATAGACATTCGACCCTGGACCACCGCACCCCCCTTTAAAAAATTCACGAGTGCGCCCAATTCCCAGTGTCTTAGGTGTGGTGAGGTATGGAAAAAGTCAACGATATTTATTATAACTTAATAATAAATACGGAATACGTACTTACCTAAGTAAATAAAATGAAAAACTCACTTTTTTGAAAACGCGTTTAAAGCAAAATACAAACATAATAATAATAGCCACAAATACTATATAAAAAATAAAACATTTTCATGTAAAGTTAGTTCTCGTAATTATAATTAGTAGAAGACTTAGTCTGTGTACACTGCCAGTCAATCTTGAATATTTCGGTGTACAATTACTAACGGTCAATCTTCAAGTGGTCACTCCAAATTGTCTTAGTGGTCCATTGGTCGATCGCGATCGACTTAATGCCCACCCCGGATTTAGAGGAATTTCTTCGTTGTGAGGATGACAAACTGAAGCATCTCTTTCTTTTGTTTCTTTTAAGTTTTCTTGTTATATGCTTTGACCTTACCCGCGCCTTTTCTAGCTTTCTTCGGGCCTTTTCCCGCATAGTTGCTCTCCTTTCTGATTCAGTAAGAGTTCTGACGTCAGTTTTTTTACCCCCGGTTGATCTGCGTTTTCTGACCAGAGGAATAGGGCTGTGCTCCCGTGTTCTGTGCTGGTGGAGGCAATCTATGGTGATAGACCACTTATCCTTAATTTTATTTAAGTATTATTAATTATAATATTTATTAATTGCATTTATATTTTTTCGATAATATTCAGTACTACAATTTTTTTTAAAAAAATTTAAAGTTCATTTCATTTATTTCTGAGTCATGTGGTTTCTACCCCCAAGTGTACAGAGAAAATGCCACACACACTTATTTTCTAATTTATTACAGTGCCTCTACATGCACCTCAGCTGCCTCTACATGCATCGTACATGTAACATAATGCGTAACTCACTTATATTGCTAATATGTTATTTAAAATAACAAATACGTTTATGAACTATAAATATGAGGAACGGAATATTATGAACTCTCCTCTTTAAATGCTCACGCGAGATCTAAAATTAACACCAATTAAACACGATTAATTCCGATAATTTCACAAGCCACACTTAATATCGCACCAGACTCTAAAAAACCCTAGTATTGCTATCTATCGACGCATAAAAGTACTATTAACAAACTAACATCCTTCCTCAACTTGTGTCTTTCCCCAAACTACCTTTAGTCGTAAAATTAATATCAATTTTAATGCCTGAAAAAAATCTATTTCTAAAAGCATCAAAAACATGCTTGTAAAATGAATTGAAAATGCATAAGCTTTATTGATTAAAACCTATAAATATTTATCTGAAATCTTAGAAGATACCCAATGTTTCAAATTCAATTTATGTCAAACAAGCTGGAAATAAGTTTGCCACCAAAATGAAATTATGAGAAAAGAATCTGGTAGATGGTGGATAATGTTAAGACGCGTATAAAAATATTTTTCATGGCCATTTGTAAGCTTTTTTTTAAATTAAAAAAAATTGTGTCATATTTATACAAGTCACGGTTGCACAAAAAGAATGGGTGGCTTTGCATTGTTTTATCTAAAAAGCAAAATTTAAAAACCTTATCTCTCTTTTTATCTGAAAAAAAAGAAGATAAGAGCCAGGACATTTTCCGTACAGCGAATTTCGGACGACGAGAGGAAATGCACAATTTTTAAAAACTTATGCAAGAATGGGACGAGTATTCATGAAAAGTGAAAAATGATGTCATCTGCTTTGAGGAGGGAAGTTCTTTAAGTATTACGTATTCATGAAAGTTTTTCAAAACTTAGAAATCAATTTCAACACTAGTTCGTTTATTTATTTTACTTTTTAAAGAGTTTGCATGAGAATTTATATTTTTAATAAATTTCTGTGTATAAACATTAGATTAAATAAAGTTCATTAATAATTTTTGCTAATAATTTCTGTGTAATTTATAGAACATTTCATTATTTTTTAATTTTATTAGAAGACACTTGTTATATATGTTACCGTTAAAGGGTGAAATCTGTCATTTCATAGAATAACTATCTTTTTCATGAAATAACTAGACAAGTCAGTTAAAGTATATAAAAATATTGAGAATTCTACGATTTAACTAGGAATCTCTACAGAATAATGATTACTTGATCGTTAAAGCATAAAATATACGGTACTCGAAAGTCTTTTCAACCGGTTCTAGCTGCTTTAGGAAGGATTTTTCCGATTAGGAACTAGAGAGGGCCGAATAAAACAATTGTACTCTAGATATCAGTTCAGTATATGTCAGCGAGAATTAATTTCAATTGAAAAGTTCCAAATATTGACACAACGCTTCAATCTGTCGCAACAGTTCAAAGTTGTGGTACTAAACAAGGATTTAAAAAATGCTCGTGTAAAAATAAATGTGTAATGGTAAAAAGGGGGCTTGTTTCAAAAATAAGCAGTCCAATCCAAAGTGTCCTCACTGCAATCCTTGTTCTAATAAATAATGAAAAGTAAAATATAAAGGTATCTCATAAAATTTAAATTAATATATTCTCTTCAATTTTTGTTTAAAAAAAGTTTACACAATGTTTTTATGAAGCAACAGTTTTTCTTTCAAACATGTATTTTGTTGATAATATTTAAACATAATCTATTTTTGCAGCATATTCTTTTTCCCTTTTCTGTTTAACTAACGTTAGTAATAGGAGCAATAATAAAGTATATTAACTGCTTTCCTTTATTATTTATTAATTATTCATCCACAAAAGCGATAAAATGTATTTTTCGAGAGATTTTTGCTATTTATGATCAATTAATTTATAAAATATCTTTGAAATTGTTTATTTTTTACTTTAACGGTCTATTCTTAGTTAATTAATATACTGCCTAGTTATCTCATAGAATAACTAGGTAATGGTATGAAATTTTTCATCTATTATATACTTTAACTGACTTGTCTAGTTATTCTATGAAATAACTGAATCATACACTTTAATGGTAACATATATATTCTTTCAGGGTATATATATAACAACTACTATTTTAAATTGGTAACAAATGAGAGGTCATTTTCTTGTTAAATGTTGACATTTTTTTTTTACTACAGGTGAATTTTCCCTTAGAAAATTTTAAATCTAATGGAATTTAAAATATTTGACGAAATTTTCACCCACATACCTTGCATTAGTATCTTATTACTCTGTAAGACTTTATTTCCTTCTTTTACAAGAAAACATTCGCGTTTATCCTTATTAATATTTTTCGAACAAATTTCAGTTCCCTAAATATTTTAACACCAATTATAGTTAAATTCTTTTGACATCATAGTCACAGAATGACGATAATCACATGTTTCCAGCCAATCAGTTCATGTGACGTCACAGTCACATCGTAAATGCAATTCCATGTTTCCAGCCAATCAGTTCATGCACATCGCTGTTGCCAACTTTTTCTTTTTACTGAAACTTCCTATTAAAAAGTACATATTTGTTAACATTAGTAATTCACATAAATGAACCGATTAAAAAACTTGAAATAAAAGTACATACACTGCTGTCCAAAAGTTAAGCATAAATCGTAAAATGCAAAAAACATAAATTAAATTCGTAAAATTATTCCAAATTTCTTGAGGATATTAATTGGGTGAAGAAGAAACATTGGGTTTGTGCAAAACTTTTCAGTCGACTACGTAATGTGTGAAACACCGGCACATATCGGAAGCGGAGAAACCGATTCACGCAGCATAGGCAGTTCAGACAAGTTTCGTGCAACTGCTGTGCGAAGGAACGTTGTTAACCATCAAACAAGGTGAATGTCGGCACAAAGACGAAAATCGGACATGTTTACGAAAGGAAGAATCGCGTTGGAATGCTGGAATCTTCACGATCACAAACCGAAGTGTCTCGAATTCTGAATGTGGACCAGTCTGTGATCTCAAGACTGTAGCAGAGTTTCAAAGAACGGGAGATGTTACCCGACAACCAGTATCAGGTCGAATAAGAGTCACAACCCCTCGCCAAGACCGATATCTTGTAATAAGCGCGCGACGTCACAGGGGCAGTACTGCCAGAGCACTGGTTTTGGCTCTCACAGTCGCCACAGGAATACGAATTTCGAGACAAACTGTTAACAGGAGACTCAATCATGCTGTCCTGTATGCCAGAAGACCAGCAGTTTGCATTCCCCTCACGTCTGCGCATAAACGCGCTCGTTTGAACTGGAGTTTGAAATATCAACATTGGAGTGTGGGAGAGTGGGCCAATGTGATGTTCAGTGACAAGTCCCGGTTTAGTCTGAGTAGTGATTCTCGCCGTGTAACGATATGGAGAGAACGTGGAACACGTTTTGAACCAAGAAACATAACGGACAGACATTATTTTCCCTCGAAGGGAGTAATGGTATGGGCAGGCATCATGATGGACGGCCGCACATACTTCCATTTCTTTGACACGGGGTCTGTGATTGCTCGAAGATACAGAGACGAAGTTCTTGAGCCTTATGTTCGCTTGTTTCGAGGTGCTGTCGATCCTGACTTCATATTCATGGATGATAATGCGCCATGTCACCGAGCGGTGCTGATTGATGACTTCCCTCAAACGGAAAATATCCAGCGCATGTCGTGGCCTGCGAACTCCCCTGATTTAAATCCTATCGAGCATGTATGGGATATGCTCGAAGACAAATTGCAACCCTTTCGCACCCATCAAGCTCCGTTACGGAACTGAAGAGAGCTCTCCAAGAAGCTTGGAACCGTTTGAGCCCACAACTCATTCATCATCTCATAGCAAGTATGGTAAATCGCTGTGCAGCGTGCCTGACTGTCAGAGGTGACCACACGCCTTATTAAACTGCAGCATCAGTATTTTATTTAATGTTTTCTTTCATTTTTTCTTTAAAGTGTGAATCCTTGCTATGCTCAGTTTTCTTTCAAACTGCTACTTTGATAATAAAATTAATTATTATCATTCTTTTGATTTGCTTCCTTATTTTATAACCATTTTACACTCGCATTTCACGTTTCCCGCCATTCTGATTTACATTTCCTTCTTTATTCACATAATTATCAATTATGCTTAACTTTTGGTCACCAGTGTATACAGGGTGATCCCGAACTCATGGTACAAACTTTAAGGGTAGGTACAGGACATTCTAACAATCATGTATTGTATACGAAGGAATGGCCGCAATTGACGCGGTGAGGCACAAACACAAAAAATAAGAGACGAAAGAAAATATAAAGTTTTAATACAAAGCGTCGTTGAGAAATGAAATGTTTACAATAACTGTTCAAAATTGCGTTTTGAAGTAACAATGCATGCTTGAAAGCGTCGGTGGAGCGATTCCCGTACACGTTCAAAGATACATTCGTATTGCAGCTTTGTCGTTACATTTGCAATGCCGTACATGTCTGCTTTTTTGGCAAACGTAAAATCTCCCATCTTAGACGTCAGCTCAATTGCACATGTCGCTTTTCCCTACTAAGATGAATCATGTTGAATGGTAGCTAGCCATCTACTGCCCCCTACCGGCTACGCAATCTACCGATAACTCCATTTCTCTTTTCTTTTATTTTCCCTGTTTGCACCTCACCGAGTCACTTGCGCTCCTACACAATAAATGGTTGTTACAATGTTCTGTATCTACCCTAAAAGTTTGAAATATGAATTTGGACCACCCTGCATAGTAAAAAAATTATTTTTAGTATTGAATATTTTTTAAAGATTTTGAATATTCAAACATCTTTACCAAATTATGAAATTGGAAATTTATTTAAATTTTACAAGTAGACCAAATTGTACCAGACTAATAGAAAGTCTGAATTCAATGGAGAATTCATGAATGCATTTATCATGTCTTGAATTAATTCCCCATTGAGTATTATTTATAAAATTATTAAAACTCTCACACTAAATTTTCAGTTGAACAAATAGATAAAATACACAATCAAGCAATTTTTATTAATATCCAGTACTAACTGTTTAGCATCCAACAGAAACTTGAATTAAAATAAATTCAAACGTACAAATTTGGAGCAAGAGCGGCCATTAGATGGAGCCACCATAAAATGGTTCTCACATTTGGAGACATGCCGCGTCTACGAAGGCTTAGTTGCCATAATGCAGTCCATAAGGGCGAAAATATATTTTTAGTATTAACAATTAATTAAGCAAATATATCATTTATCGTCACCTTTAGAAGTAAAATATTATCACAATTATTATAAATTTATATTTTCTTTACATAGAGACAATTTGTCTATCACTGCTTGCATGTTTTGAGCAAACATTGTTCTTAATCCTTCTTAATTCATCATTTTTTCTTCGATATTTTGTTCTACGGAAGACTTTCATTATTTCACTGCCTGAAAGTTCTGAAAAATAATTTCTTTTAATATTTAATAAGATAAATAAATGTCTCGATGTGTTATAAAAGAAATGTTACGAATTCTTTTGAAAATGGAGATTGAAATTACATTTTTGTGGTGAAATCTCAGGTAAATCGAAAGTATGCCGATTGAGGCAGAAATAATGTAATACTTTACAATTACAAAAGAAATTTGTATTTCTCTCTTGTACGAATAAAATTCATAGATTCGACTTTGTTAAATTTTCTGTTCAACCAAATAAAGTATAAATTTAATAATACAATCTTGTTTTCTTTTGTATAAATACTAGTTTTCATATTTTCTATTCCATTAGTACTCTGATTTAGACTGTAGCTCTATTTTAATCTTATGGTAAACACATTGTTTTAGAGTTCTTTGGTTTCATTTTTGACACTTGTCAGTAAAAACTTAAGAGTATACAAAAAAGAAATGCATTAGGAATTCATTCAAAATAATTTGTTTTTATGTAAAATTCAAACACGTAATTAGCTAAGTAAATTACAATCGAAAACTAAGTTAGCATTTATAAAAACCAGAATAAATTCATATTAGAACAAATGAAGTCTTATTTTGATTGCAACTCAAACTTATGTAACAAATTACCAATTTCGTTTGTTGAATACTAACAAAGAACATTCGAAAATAAAGTTATATAGGAAGTAGGATTTTCTAAGTCTATATATACGAGGTTGTTTCTACTCCCAAAAATAAAATTTGGCTGTTAAATTCAATTTATTATACATTTGTTGAAATTGGTAAAATATAGTTTGTTTCTCATTGTGGACGTCTGCAAGAGTTCTAACTGCTTTACGTTTCGGGACATTGTATTTGTTATAAAAATTCATTTTTGTTTTTAAATGTACATGAACTATTTCAAAACCATTTTTGTTGTAAATGTATTTGTTTCTTAGTAAAAAGGTTGTATGATTCTTCTCATATTGTGAATTTTGTACTAAATAAATATTGGTCTACGCATTTATGGTCTTTTTTGCTCAGGCATTCCAGGAATTTAAGACTCATCTATCTCTATCATTACTGAGTACACCAGATCTAATATTTAATTATAGATTTCATTGCACCCCCTCCTCCCCCACACCCTCTCCATACATAAACAATGTATTGAACTTAATGATACAATACTTTGAAGCAAAAGCTACAATATGACTTTAACCCAGTGCTTCTCAAACTTTCAATATTCAATCATAATTTTCATTGCGCAACTCTCCATTACACAATAACAACATATTGAATTCAATAATGCTATACTTTGAAACAAAGGTACAATACGACTTTAACTTCTTAAGTGCCACCAGCATATATAAACGTCTCGCTCAGCCAAAGCGTTAATTGACCTGGATGTATATATATACGACTTTCCGAAGTGCGATCTTTTCTTTGCACTGCTGTCTATAAAATTATTCCGAATGCTTTAGAATGCAACAAAAGGACATTGACAGTTTTTGCGAAGATTTCTTCAAAGGATTTGTTTATTCTTTTTCCTCCCCCCCCCCCCAATACATCACATACGTGTATCTACGTGGGAAAAGGTGGTAGGCATTGGAGAGAAAATATTCACTTTAAATCGGCTGATAAATGTTATTTTTTGTGCATTAGTTTATATATGAGAATCCCAAGGGGTAACTGGTAATTATTAAACTGGCCTTTAACTCAGAATTGTTAAATTAATTATCAAAGACACTGTGTAGTACTGATGCGTTTATAAATGCTTATTTTATTTTTTATTATGTTAGAGTGTGTTTTGTCTGTTTGCTTTCAGTAAATTAATATTTTTTTCAGTATTTTTTTTTGTTTTTGACTTTTCAATATGCTCGCGCCCCTTTTGTAGAGTTATCATGGCCCCTTAGGGGGGCGTGTCCCACAGTTTGAGAAACGCTGCTTTAACCTCTAAAGTGTCACCTACATATATAAATGTCTCACTCAGTCAAAGCATTGATTGCCCCGGACGTATATATACGTCTTTCGTAAGTACGATCTTTTCCGTGACCTGCTATCCATGAAATAATTCCGATGGCTTTGGAATGCAATGAAAGGACATTGATTTTGTTTGCGAAGGATTTACTTATGTCGGAGAATTTGCTTGATTATTTCTTTCTCCCCACCCCCCCACCCCTCCATTACATCACATACACAAGCCTACGTAGAAAATGATGGCATTGAGGAGTGAATCGCGAAACTATTAGTCGGCATTAAAAGGGGTTGATTATAAACCTTACAAATTATCAAGATAAGAGTAAATTTTTGTACATAATTTTATATATGGCAAGCTCATGGGTTCACTTGTAATTATTAAACCTGTTCTTAACTTAGTATTGTTAAATTAATCGTAAAATACCTTGTACAGCCCTGATACATTTATAAGTGCATTATCTCAGTATAAATGTATAGTTTATTTTTTTTTACGTCAGAATGTATTTTACTTGTTTACTTTCAGTACATTAATGATTTTTCTAACTAATCTTTTGCTTCGGCTTTTCAATATGCTTGCATCCCCCCCCCTCTCGAGTCATGCTCCCCTAGAGGGGCGTGCCCCACAGTTTGAGAAACACTAGAGTACGGACAGTTCTCTAGCCAGTACGTCTGGCGCATGAATTTTTTTTCAGGGTAAATAATTCCTTAGAAAACCGTGCAAGAAAAAAAGTACATGCGACGTATGGTAAATTTGGGAGCATGTTCCACAATTTTAAAACATAGTGTAATGTGAAAAAGAGAGAGAAAGGGAACTCCACAAAAACTACACAAAAAAAAGTAAGGATGAAATCCATATTACATATTTATTAAACAAAAAAAATTCATTTTTAATACAAAATATTTTAATTAGTGTGTAGTTAAAATTCAGTCTATAGTTTTGCTAGATAGTAGATAAGGACAGTTAAAACTCGTTAATCCATCCCTGCGCATCAGTAATTAGATGACGATGCATTTGGCTACCTTAAGCGAGTCATAAGTCTATGCCGGCAGAGTGGCGTAGTTGGTTTGTCGCTGGCTTTCAATACTCAAGGTTTGACCCCGGCCCAAGTCGGTGGATTTTCGTGATACAGAAAATCGACAGCGTTCATGTCGTATGATTATGCTGCATGTAAAAATTCCCTTGAGTATCCATTTGGCTAGGATGCTCTCGACCAAATTAAACTCCTAAGTAAAAAAAATTCACATCGGCAGAGCGCAGGTACCCCTCTGGGGAGGAAACTGGGTGTCAAAAATACGTGCGGCAATTGGTATCGCCTATATGGTACCGGACTAAAAAGTGATACCAGCTCATGGGAATGTACTAGGTTTGAAAAGGAGGAAATACCAATTCGCAGCCCCATTAGAGAAAAACAAATTCAATAAGTACATACAAAATATAAAAATTCAAATTCAAATTAGGAATAGAACTACTTGATAGCAGCTATTCATCGATCCTTGATAACAAGCGTGCATATTTCTTACGAACAAAATCAATATTATCTTTTTAATAGTAAAAAAATTATCATCAACATAAATAATATTAAGAATTTCACCTTCGAATTAAAAAAAATTAATTTAAACATCAACTTTTAGAACTTTGTTGAAATTATTTTTTGCTTCCTGCAAACTGAACACTTTTTCACAGAATACAATTATACTGAAAAACGAAGTATTACGTTCAAGTTGAAGTACAACGTAATAAGGGAAAAAGTTATTATAAATTTAGAATATTCCATGTAACACCTGAATATAAAATAAGCAAGTGACGAAGTAGATGCGATGTTTGATTTAGCATGTTATTTTTTTACACATAAAAAAATTAATTTGGAAGAAATTAGAATGTGTTCATAAATTTATATGACCTAATTCCTCTGATTCAAAATTCCTTTTGTTTCACTTCCTTTTAAAAATTACAATGTTAAGTATGTTATTTTTTAAAATACAAATTATAGTAATTTCTCGTGTATTCATATCTAGCAAATTTCAAAAATTGATTTTAATTTACCATGTAATACCATATAATAATTGTTATTTTTTTACTTTTAAAATTAGTTCGTAGTATTAAAAAACAGTGAACTTTTTCTTGCTTGTTTAGCATAAATTTATTTTTACTTTAAAATTTTCAAGTTCAAATGATTTAAAACAAGTTGATAACAATTCATCTTTAATTCAAGAAATCAAAAGTAAATTAATTAACGTCTTCAGGTATTTAAAGTTTTATTTGTTACATGCATCTTTCTTTTTTAATCTTTCGAAAAATGCAAACACCATTTTTCAATTCCTACTATTAGTTCACTCTCTCTCTTTCTCTTATATATATTTATTTATTTATATATCTTGTTCAAATTTTCAATTGTTAATAAAATGCTTTATATTCCACCATTCAAGTTCAAATACATTTTTTTTAAAAAAATTGTAGTGGTATTACATTAAATATTAATACAGTTTTTTCAAATATTAATTGATTAATTAAACTAAAAAGTGAATAAATAGTAAGACAAAAATAATAGTCCAACAGTATATATAGAAAGAGGTATCTCTCATTGTGTCCCTGTAGTGCAATGGATATAGTGTTCGACTTCTAATCCAAAGGTCGAGGGTTCGAATACCACCTGGAATGGCTTAATTTCTGAGACTGTGATTTTTTTCTACTGTGCTATTTTATTGGAATGATTAAATTTAATGAATGAATATATATAAATGGTAACAAACAAACAAAAATAGTCCAACACCGTATATAGAAAGGAAAATAGTAAATTGCTTTCTATTTTATCACTTAATATTGTGATTCTGTCATATGTGTGTACATACATATTTATATCATAATTGTAATTATTTACTTAACATAACTAGAATAAAATTTTTCTTTGTTGACCCAAGTATGAATTGACTTAATTTTTTTTTTATATTACTTGTTCTTAAGTATTTTAAGTAACAAAATTCGCGGATAATTTTCATAATAATAAACTTTCTAAAGAGAAATCAAACGAATAACTTTAAAACATTATATGTACATGAAAATGTAACTACATGAGTATTTTTTATGTTATTTGATAATGTATTTAGTTAAGGTTGTATGCAAAATTTGTCGAAAAATATCACTTGTCATAAATATTGAATATTGATTATTATAAATGAAAATGTTTTATTTAACTTATAAAACTTAAAACACTTATAAAGCTTTCCCATTACAGTTTATAAAAACTTAGATAATAAAAACAAACATATACTGTTGCGTATTGCAGCGCTGTAATATCTTTTTAAATAAATAATTTTCTAATTTTTTAACATTTCGCAATTATGGATGTAATCGCAAATTTCTTTTTGATTAAATTCTTAGTGAAGTATTATTTGTACGTAAAATCAAGCATATTTTTTTATAATTGATCTATGCGCGATATATGTATGTTTTTAACTATGCTATGCTTAACAATGTATTATGATTTTTTTAATCCTTGCAATAATCCATTAGGAAAATTAGCTAATTTCTCTCTCTCTCTCTTACTTCATATTAAAACGAGGGTAACTGAAAATTCTAAGAATAATCTGATATTATTGTGTTTTGAGTTTTACTTATGAATTTGAAATTTAGCTTTAAATACTATCAACAAAGTTTTTATTCTAAAATTGCAAATAAAAGACTGTAACTCTCATTATTTACAGTCATTTTAAGTATTAACAAGTAGTATAAAAAAAGTTTTAAGTCCATTCCTACTTCGAATTGATGAATAGAAAGCATTTTATTACGATTGAAAATTTGAACAGTATATATACATATAAACATATAGGGAGAGAGTGAACTAATAGTAGGAATTGAAAAAGGAGCATAATTTGTCTGCATTGATGTAGCAATGCACACCCGGTTTGGCTAGTTTGGCTGAAAAACCGGCTTTCGACGCCAACTTTGGTCATTGTTTTAACAGTTGCATTGTTACAACAATAGAGACGAATGTGTTTTTGCTTCGAAAACTGGTAATTAGTTTAATTATTTAACCGGTAATTAATGAATTATTATTTAAAAATACTGTATTAACATCAAATGTCATCCAATACAAGTTTTAAAAAATTTATTTGAACTTAATCGGATGAACAGAAAGTATTTTATTAGGGATTGAAAATTTGAACAATATATATATATATATATAGGGAGAGAGTGAGCTTATAGTAGGAATTAAAAATGACGTAATACATCGGATAATTTCCTCACAGGTATGCGTTTATATTACAATTATAATTAATCACTGATATGTTATTAACTAATGCTTCTAAATCATATCTTGCATAGTAAATAATTCGCGTTACTGTTGTAGTAATTATTTCCTTATTTCGATAATTTAATTAACCATTAAAACTGAACTCGAACTTAACGATCGCAATTTATAATGCCAGATTACTCCAGACAAATATTCAAAATGCGTATTAGCGTAATCGACTGCATTGTTAAACGTTTCTCTGCTGTTACAGCAAACTACGGATTCTTGACTTTAGTTCCCTGAAGCATACTCGTAAAGTAGATCCTGCCTTCGAAACCTAGAGGAAGCCATCCGAGAAATTGACCTGACTGGCTTTAGGATTCCTTTCTGTTATATAATCCAGGTAGACCGGTCCCATAGAAGCGCAATATCCAACAACATTCCATTTAGTTCTCTGGACGGAAACTAGAGCGTCATCTGAGTAGAATGCTTAGATTGTCTGTGACCCTAGAAAATATATGACAAATGGGATCATTTCTGCGTCATTGAATGTAACCATTCGATTGAAAACTTTTGAAAATATCAGTTAGATGGATTGGAAATGAATTACGTTGCTTAGATTCTTGATAGAGTTTACTAATCGACCTGGTCTAATATTCTGAAAATTCTACGTGTCGGAAAATGAAGTACTGCTATCTAAAGCTCTGCTTCTCAAACTTTCAATATTTGCGACCCAATATTCAACCATAATTTTCATCGCACTCGCCCTCCATGCAAACAACAATGTATTGAATTGAATAATACTATACTTTGACACTAAATATGCAATACAACTTTTTCTTAAGTCCCAGTTGCATATGTAAACGTCTCACTCACCCAAAGTTTTAATTTCCCCGGACGTATATATACGTCTTTCTGAAGAACGATCTTTTCTGTGCACTGTTATCTATAAAATTTTTACGAAGGGTTTGGTAAATTTGAATTGCAATAAATACACTTTTACTGTGATTGCGAAGTATTTACTTATTTCAGAGGATTACCTTATTTTTTCCTCCCCCCCCCAATAAATCGAGGAAAACGTCTACGTCAGTGCTTCTCACACTTTCAATATTTGCGACCCAATATTCAATCATAATTTTCATGCCCCCCCCTTCTTACAATAACAATGTATTGAATTCAATAATACTCTACTTTGATGCTAAAGCTGCAATACGATTTAAACATTTTAAGTACCACAGACGTATATAAACGTCTCACTCAGCTAAAGCGTTACTTTCCCAGGACGTATATATACGCTTGTCTAAAATACGATCTTTTCTGTGCACTGTTATTTATAAAATTATTCCGAAGCATTGGAAAGCTATAAAAGGACCTTGACAGTGTTTGCGAAGGATGTACTTATTTCAGAGGATTCGCTTAGTTATTCCTTTCCTTTCCCCTCCCCACGATAAAATACTCACGCCAACGTAGAAAACGGTGGCATTGGGGAGCGAATCGCATAACTTTTAATCGGCAGTTAAGGGATTAATTATAAACCTTACAAATTATCAAGTGTTAATTTTTGTTTTTAATTTTATATACGACAAGACAATGGGGTCACTGGTAATTATTACACTTGTTCTTAACTTAGAATTGTTAAATATTAATTATAAAAATAAGTGTGCAGCACTGATAGATTTATAAGTGCATTATATCAGTGTAAATATGTATTTTATTTTTTTATTATGTCAGAATGTATTTTTTTGTTTGTTTACTTTCAATAAATTAATAATATTTTTAAGTAATCTTTTTTTTCAACTTTTAAATATGCTCGCGCCCCCCTCGTAGAGTTATCATACCCCCCCCCCCCCAAGGGGGCGCGCCCCACAGGTTGAAAAACGCTGGTCTACGTGGAAAACGCTGGGATTGGGGAACTGGAATCGTGTAACTTTTAATCAGCAGTTAAGGGATTCATTATAAACCGTACAAATTATCAAGATAAGTGTTAATTGTTGTATATAATTTTATATATGACAAGCCCATAGGGTCACTGGTAGTTATTAAACTTGTCTTAAAGTAGAACTGTTAAATTAATAATAAAATGCACACTGTACATTACTAATACATTAATAAGTGTATTATATCAGTGTAAATGTTAATTTTATTATATCAGAATGTATTTTGTTTGTTTACTATCAGTAAATTACATTTTTTTTTTTAAAAATAATCTTTTGTTTTCGATTCCCCCCCCCTTGTAGAGTTATCACGCCCCCTTAGCGGGGTGGGCCCCACAGTTTGAGAAAATCATTATATAGGTTGAAGTAAAGCTTAGACTTATAACGAAAATATATATATACCGATATCTATTTCTCCCAGGAAGTTTCTTTGTACATTTTTGTTGCTTTTCATTATTTTATAGATGAAATAGGTCATTTGACACATAAAAAAATTATCGACATATGCCACTGAGAAAGATACGTTATGTGTTTTTATTGTTTTTGTGTATTGTTTTCATAGAAATAGATATGCATTTATTGATCATAATCATTTATTTAGTTACGGGACAGTTTTCTTTCAGTAATAATCTTATATTACGAATGTATGTTGTTATTATTACCGAATTATTTTTCCTTAGATATAAATACAATTTTCTCATGTCATTTCTTCTCTGTGTTCCTTTATATTTTCTTTTACTCCGATTTGTATTGTATCTGTACTCTATTCCTGAAAGAATGGTTGATAATAACATAATACAAATTATATTGAATAACCAGGTAGACATTTTTCAATGTAATTTCATAAATTTTCAAAGAACTTTTTAAAACCAATGTAGAATAATCATTATTAACACTCATTGAATCTAACTCTTAATGTTTGGAGTTCAAATAGAGCGAACATTTTACAATTTTCAGAAATTCAAATGTGGATGTTTATATATATAGGAGAAAATCGTCTCACTGACTTGTCACGAGATCTCCAGAAATATTTTACCTAGAAATTTGAAATTTGGCTAGAAAGTTTCTTTTGTTGATTAAAAACATGTTTTGTGGTAATCGAGAGGGTGCGGAATGTTTAGATGGTGCAGAAGATTTTTTTTAAAAAAATCCCGTTTTCGAACTATTAAGTCTACAGATTTGAAATTTAACATGCATGGTTTAATAGATTTCCGCTAAGAATATGTTTGCGGAAATTGAATCCTAAAGGAGTTTAGGAGTGTTACAGGGGGCGATATTTAAAAAAACCCGTTTTTATGCTACTTTACTTAGAAAATTGAAATTTTACATTCATGTTTCTTTTATTAAGTAGGAGCTAAGTAGTAGTCCGCTAAGAACAGGTTTTGTGTATCAAATTTCTTAGTAAGAATGAGGCAGTTAAAACCTTTCAATGACTTAACATGAATAAACCAAATTATTTTTAAAAATGAAGCTTAGTGAAATAGCTCGAATTGAAATCCTTTTGTCTTACTTTAATTTTGCATTGATAATAATATTAATATAATAATTTTTATATTACTAGTATTGATATTTTATAAATTTTTCATTTTAATTAAGTTAAATTACAGGTCGACTCCCACTTAGAAATGTGAAATAAGGAATGACAGTAGTATTTTTGCATTTATTTTGTATGTCATTTTCTTTATTGCATTCCATTAGTCTTTATACATAAATACTAGGTCCACCATCAATAACTCTGAATGACTGCAATACATTAATCAGAACAGACAAAAGTAATATCTTGCATAAATACAAGTATTCCAAACATTATCATAAGTATTATATGTATTTCTTCCCTACCATTGACAAGCAAAAGTCTTTTTCAACAAGAATTATTGAAATGAAAACGCAGAATTGTTGATACGTTTAATCCTTGATTAGAATTTTCAGTTTAATATATTTTACCGGAAATGGATAAAACTGCCTTATTTTTGACAACCCGTAATATCTCTAATCGCAGCAAAGTAAATATAAAAATGTCGTAAATTTGTTGCAGAGTCAAGAAATCATTATGACAATTCTTGAACTGAGCTTCTAAATTTTAATCATTTAATGTATTGTAAAAGACTAACGTCTTTTTTAAACACTTTATAAGCATTTTGTTAAAATAAGAAATTCTGAAAGATCTTTGACGTTATTTTTGGAAATAAAATTATTGCCTCTCGTACCAATGTGTTAGAACCATAAAATACAGCTTACTATAAAATACATCTTTAATATTTTTTTTCAGTTGCTATAAATATTATATTTCATATATTATTTAATCAGCATAAGTCAGCGTTTCTCAAACTGTGAGGCCCGGTCCCCTGGGGGAAGGGGCTGGATAACTCTACGAGGAAAGCGCAAGCATATTGAAAAGTAAAAAAAAAAAGATTTTTTAAAAAAGAGTTATTAATTTACTGAAAGAAACAAACAAAAACATTCTGACATAATAATAATTAAATACACATTTACACTGATATAATACACTTAAAAATGTATCAGTGCTGGATGATGTATTTTGTATTTAGTTTACAAAACTAAATTAAGATCAATTTTAATACTTACCACCCCATGGGCTTGTCATATAGAAAATTATATACTACATTTATCTTAGTAATTTCTACTGTTTTTTTATTAATCCCTGAACTGCTGATTAAAAGTTACGCAATTCACTCCCCAATACCACCGTTTTCCACGTTGGCGGGCGTATGTGATGTTTTGGATGGGGGGGGGGAGAGAAACGGAATAAAAATAAGCAAATCCTTGAAATAAGTAAATCCTTCGCAATCACACACACTGTCAAGGTATTTTTATTGCATTCCAAAGCTTTCGGAATAGTTTTATGAATTGTAGTGCACAGAAGAGATCGTAATTTGTAAAGACGCATATATACGTCCAGGGGAATTAATTATTTGGCTGAGTGAGACGTTTATATACGCCGGTGGCACTTAAAAGGTTAAAGTCACATAGTAGCCTTAGCGTCAAAGTATAATACAATTGAATTCAATACATTGTTGTTGTATGTGGAGGGGGCGCGATTAAAATTATAATTGAATATTGGGTCGCCAATATTGAAAGTTTGAGAAGCAATGGCTTATAAATATATTGTTTTCTTTACAATAAAGTCTTTTCCTAAATATCCAGCTTTATGTAAGCACTTTCATGTACTGTAATTTAAAAATCCACAAATGAGAAAATTTTAGTCATTTATAGAGCAAGTGTTAAAGCCAATAAAAAAAAATTAGCTTTCGAAATAAAATTCCTCTAGTAATATATAATGAATCAGAATTATTTTATGTACAAACTAGCCTTACTTGCCTGCTTGGGTATTTCAGGATTCAGTTGTTGTATGACTATATCGCGGTTTTTAAGCTATTGATATCTATGTCCTAGTATAAAGTTTTGATTGCATTGAAAAATATTCTTATAACACACTCCTCTTCATTTAAAAAGGGCAAGATTTGAATTTATTAAACTAAAGTAGAATTATCTTATACACCCCCCTAACAATGGCAAACACAGGAATTTTTCAACCCAGTCCAAGGTCTAAAGTCTAGCATTCTCGATCATGCTCCAATACGCCGCCTAACATATTTTTTTTTGATTTTGTCAATCTTCTGGAATAAAAAACAGTAAAAAATTAATTCCTGAATAAATAATAAACATTAATTAATAAAAGGAATTATTAACAACAAATATTTCATTAATATTTACGTACTATATAATAGAATTATATTCAATCGAAAAAAAATCAAGGGCTTGGGGTGGTCCGAACAAGGGAACCTCTCTTGAGTGCACCACTGCCCTCTAACCCTCAGGGTTCATTTTCAGAAAACCAATTTTAGAGCACCTTCATGCAACAATATAAACATACTTGCCAACTTTCAAGTCTGTAAATCCCAACCTTCTTAGGATTTGGTTTCCATGAAACCTGTTTTTAGCGAATTCCTACTCAACAAAAGTAATAGGGTTACTGATATTTAAATATGTTAGTCTAACAGCTCAAAAATGGGATTTTTTATCTATACGTCTCCAAACCCTCATCTCTTGGGAATTGATTTTTATAAAGCTTGTTCTTGTGGATCTGTAGTCAACAAAAATACAACCCAACAACAAAGAGACTTGCCAAATTTCAAGACTGTCGTTCTAATAATTCAAGAAATCTCATAAGTAAACGAATTAGGCGCTTTCCGCCTACAATATGTAAAGATTTGCTTTTTACCTATTGATTGATATATTACTTACAAAAACTAAAATCTAGATAAATTAAAAGATGACAAAATTGTTTGATATTTAAAACATGCAAAGAGGCATATCCTCTATTGTATTTCTAATACTTTACAGCTTTAAAAAACTTTTAAAAACTTCAAGATAAGTGTTTACATTTCATCAGTTTGTATGTTGACACATTTACACACACACAAAAAAACTGTTCTGACGTTGGCATGAAGAGGACTTATATAACGTTCATGTTTTTATTGTTAATAATAATACTATTATTATTTATTTATTGATGAAAAAACAGCAATTTTTTTTTTTAGTTTAAGAAGTGACCAAATGATCCATTATTAACCAACCCATCAAAAAAATGTCTATAATTTCTTTAATAAAATTCCAATGTATAACGAAATGGATCCTCGAAACGATTTATTTAAAGGTTTACTTCTCCTTTTTTTACAATTTAAGTACGTAAGTTCTTAAAATATCTGTTTATATTTTTTTGCATGCATTAATATTCAATGCACGCTTAAACGCAAATTTTCACGTAAGTGTTTTATGTAAGGTTCAGTCGTTTTTTTTGGAATAAATAGGGAAAACGTGAAGCGGTATTAGCATCATAAACTATGTGGATGACTCTTTTGTCAGAGGTAAATCGTCTCTTTGCATCGCCATGAATAGGCAGTACTTGCCTCAAATGATCTCATTTGCTGAAGTTTCTTTTTTCTACTGTAATAATAAACTAAATATCGTCGAAGCAGAAAAAAAAAGGCAAATATATATTTTTTTTGGTGAAAAAGAACTTTTGCAATTAATTTCATTCAAGAAATTTTAATTATTTGCTGAGAACTTTTCATCTCTATTGCTTTTTTAAAGAATTAACTTCATTAGTTGTTCTGAAATATATTTCTAAAGCGACTCATTGCATTTTCAAAATCCCTCTCAGAGATCATTCTAAATATATATACTTCTTAAAAAGTTAAAATCTTCTCGAGATAAATAAAAACTATCTATGTATTGTGCATTTAATTGGATATTCTACCAATAGAATAAAAAAAACATCTCTACAAAGTTCTTTTTTACTTGTTTTTTATTTTCATATTGCACAAATATGTGATTCGTTAAAAAAACATTTTTTTTTATCTATATAGAACGAATATCCTTAAGAAAAATTCTGCGCTATTTTTGAGGAAATTTAGCATCTATTGTTAAAATTGTCATTTTCTTCAATTCTTTGAATTTATTTTTAAAATAGTGTCATTTGTATCTTGAATTAATTGTAAATCTCTAATAGATAAAAAAAATAGTGAGATTTATAAAAATTTGAATTCAAAAGTGTCATTATTAGTTTTTTAAAATTATTCTTACAAAAATTAATTTATTGGTGCCAAAGTACTAAGTAAAAAAAAATATAAAGAATTATAGAAATTTGAATTCAAAAGTGGTATCAGATATTATAGGTTTTTTAAAATTATTTCTTACAAAAATAAATTGAATGGAGAGCCAAAGTACTAAATTAAAAAAAATGGCGAGGATTATACAATTCGAATTCAAAAGTGTATTCAAAAGTGTTACTATTAGGTGTTTTTTTTAAAATTATTCCTAAGAAACTAAATTTAAGTGAGAGATTAAAAGAAACATATATATTATGAAAAATTCGAATTCTAAAGTGCCACTGTTTGTTTTTCTTAAATTATTTCTTACAAAAATAAGTTTAATGGAGAGCCAAAGAACTAGATAAAAAAATATAGAGAATTATAGAAATTTTAATTCAAAAGTGTCATTATTAGGGTTTTTTTAAATGAGTTCTTACAAAAATAATTTAATGGAGAATCAAAGTACTAGTAAAAACAGAGAAATATAGAAATTTGATTTTTTTTTTTTTTTTAAAAATATCTAATGAATAATTTATAGAGAGTAATACTAGATAGAAATTACAGAATTATAAATCGAATTCAAAAGTGTCACTTTTAGTTTTTTTAAAATTATTTCTTCAAAAATAAATTTAATGGAGAGCCAAAATACTAGATAAAAAAATATAGAGAATTATAGAAATTTGAATTCAAAAGTGTCACTATTAGGTTTTCTTAAAATTATTCCTAAAAAATAAATTTAATGAGAGTGGTACTAATAAAAAATATTTAGAAAAAAAAAAGAAATTTTAATTCTCTCTCAAAATGTCACTATTAGGTTTTTCTTAAATTATTTCTTTCAAAAATAAATTAATGGAGAGTTAAAATACTAGATAAAAAATATATAGAATTATAAAAATTCGAATTCAAAAGTGTCATTATTATTTTTTTTAAAATAATTTCTTTCAAAAATAAATTATTTGGAGACCCAAAGTACTAGGTAAAATATATATAGAGAGAGAGAGAGAGAATTATAGAGAAATTCGAATTCAAAAGTATATTCAAAAGTGTCACTATTAGGTTTTTTTAAAATTATTTCTTAAAAGATAAATTTAATGGAAGGCCAAGTATAGAAAAATGCACGGTAATTTTCATCTATCAAACCTTATTAATGCGAAACTTAATTTATCTTTATTTTGAGACTAATTTAAAACTGTCTTACATATGACACTATCTTAGTTATCGGTTTTAAATAGTTGCAAAACAACAACAACTTTTTCCTGTAACTTAATTAAAATATAATCTTCAGGATATTTTGGCACAGTATTTCCCCGTGCATTTGACAGACGTTGTCGAAAAAGCTTTCAATTTGTTCTTGCAGAAGATTAAATCTCTTTAATACCTTTTTGATATTTATATATAACCCCAAATATGATATGCAGATTCTTACTGCTTAATTTTAGAAGAAATCGTACACATTATTTTAAATTCAAATTGATATTGGATATGTATGTGATTACTTCGAGATTAATAAAGTGTAAATATTAATTTTCCATTATTTAATGAAATCTCAAACTAAGTTTAAGCAAAACGAAGCAATTTCTTTCATAAAACATGATAAAAAGGATATTTCATGAAAACTTTTAAAAATTCAACCATATTAGAATGTAAATTTATTGCAGTGAAATTATCGTAATTGATATGTTTTGTGATAATAAATATAACTGGAGCTTCGTAGTCATGGAATATTATCAATAATATTCTAAAAATCTATTAAAGATTATATATAATGAACTTATGAGTAGTAGGTTGAATAGCGAAAATTTGTTAAGCAAAATGCTTAAAAGAACGAAAAATTTAAAATGTAGAAATCAAATCGTCTGCCTAATTCTCAGAATGAGTAACTCCACAAATGTAACTAATTTCATTAAGAACTGCTAGGCGCAGCACTGTAAGCCTAGCGGTAACAAATCGTCAGGAAAATAATTGTCAAGAACTGTTTTGAAATATATTTCAAGTGAAGAATATAGGAATAAATAAAAATAACCAATATCAATCAATAATTAATATCAATATACTATAATAAAAATTAGTATATAATAAAAAAATACATATATAATAAAATAATATTATTAATAATGTATTATTCATATAATATAATTTAATTATAATTATGATAAATAATAATATTCATATAATTTTTATATTCTCATAATTATTATATATAAAATAACATTCATATAATAAATATATATAATAATTTTCATATAACATAAAAATAATTATTATAAATAAATAATATAAAAAACATTATTATATATTATATTATATTATAAAATAATATTATTACGTAATATGTATTAAATTTAGTAATGAATATCAATGAATTCGTGCTATAACTTGCAATATTCCAAAAACTGCGAGTTTTTTCAATGAATTTCAGTGAACAAGAACGTTCAAAAAAGCATAGTTAATAAGTAAAATAAAGTGGAAATGTTCAATTTATAGTAATAATTAAAAGCACATCTCATTCTTTTAAAAAAATATCTTGGTGCTCACCAACGATATTAGAAATATCCATATTCGATATTTCTAAAAATATATCTTCGATATTTCTAATACAAAATACAACAGAAGACTGAAGTAGTAGCTTGAAAACGAATGCATTGAAAATGGTTAAATTTTAAAGAAATCGAATCAAAATCGTCTGAAATTATAGGCTACTGTTGAAAAAAACAAATAAAAAATTTAACTATAATGTACGTCATTTTCATTTAACCACATTCACACGTAAAAATATCAAAGTTACATACTGTAAGTTATATATATATATATATTATTATATATATATATTATATATATATATTTGCCTATCTTGACGAACATAAACAACAACTTGGTGCGTAGCTCTCCGTATCAAATTAGAACCCAGAAGAAGTTACGCCTTCTGATAAATAGGCCGATGAAATCTTACAATTATCTGTATAAATT
>BMAO01009734.1:0-20578 GCA_019973975.1 Trichonephila clavata | reverse complement strand
AATCATATTTAAATTTAATAATTTTTAATCCTAAAAAAAATTAATTTTTTTAGTACAGTACACACACACACACTACTTTCTGTTAGTAAAAAGTTCATTATTTGCATTATTGTAAAATACAACGATGTGAAAAAGCTCTAAAATTAATTGGCCATGCCAATGATTGATAGCTTGTATTTTTTCTCCTATTCATTGCATAAACAATTTTTTCGTGGAAGCTGCTAAAACGATTTTTGTTATCTATCAAGCAAAACAGTTAAATTTTGCAATAGCTCTCTTGATATTTCTGATTTTATAAATTATTTCTTTTATAATTCAAAAGCTTTAGCTATTATTATTATTTTCTTATTGCTACTGTTAAAATTTTTCTTACAATTTCAACTTTTAAAATTAATACTTAAATAAAGACATCTTGCATATCAAAGAATCAAGTCCTGATTGTAAAATGAAACATATGGTTCAGAATAGAATTGTTTTTAATGATATAATCTAAGATAACGGCATAAATGCGCACATTAAATCTATCACAAATATGGGATATGGCATGAAATGTCACAGAAGAAGGTGCAATGCCTGTTGGTTCCTGCTTCCTCTGAAACCCCTTGTCTACCCTCAGCCCCGACTAGGTGTGTGGGAGAAACTGAACTAATTAGCAGACATGATTCACACTAATTATTTTATTGTCACCAAAATATCAAGCAGACACAATAACAATCTAATTAAGATAACAGATCAGATAGTAGAGCCGAAGGTGAGACTCAATAGCCTGGGGATAATAATACGGGCCCTTAACTGATTCCACGATAGCTTAAACACGCTCAATATAACTTCACTAATCAATAACAACTCAATATAACACGCTCACACACACACAATATAACTTAAACACACTAACTTCTATTTAAATAAGGATCACGATACCTGTACTTTTATGAAGTCAAGTCCTACACTTGAACCTTGAAGGCCATCCTTATATATGAATTTAATCACCGTCGATTGATCCACTCTCAGTAAACTTCCATTGATAAACTCCAAATGCACTTAATCATTTCACGATCCTTCTAACTCCGACTACGTCTAGCCCCTTGCCATGATGAATTGCCAGGCCCCAGGCCTGGATCTGACACAGTTGAGATCAGGTGGCATAAGGAACAAAAACAACACCGAAAATGTTCGTACTATTATATTATTATGTTTGTATTACAATCCGATACCTTGAAATAAATAACCTATATCTCATAACAAAAATATATCAAATAAAACATAATTTCGAATAGTATTGATAAGAAATATTTTGCAAAACTGTTTGCTGTAATTTATTTTCCTTTGCAAATTAAACATATTTAAGTATTTCAAACATATTCTAATAATATTCTCATGAGCCTGAGCCATTTTGCTATAAAATTTCCACAGATAAAATCATGCCTGTTACCGATATCCAAAGATTTGTAGTACATTATGCAATTTTTAAGTATCTTGATTTAAATCTTCCTTTCCTCTCGTGTGAAATCCAAACTTTCCATCCTAACATTCGGGAGGGGGGGGGAAGAATCGTGTTTCATCGTTATGACAAGAAATGAAATTTCAAAAAAAAAAAAATTGTCTAGATGGAGGATTTCCTATCACAGGGTAAAAAACATTAGAAACAAAAAATCTCTTCTTTTCTCCAATATCTCGGGGTGATTTTCTGCATCTTCATGTTGTGAATTTATGCAGGATAAAAAGAAAATGTCAGGAGAATTCATGAATATAAGACTTCTTGACACTTCATATCCCAAGAGCCCAATGGGTATAAAATGGGGTGCTTCGTTGTATATATTTCGTTTATTTTCTAACTTTTTTGCATCTATACCCAATTCGAAGGATTTTTCCGAGTATATTTACATTGCATTTCCTACCATTCACTGAAATAAGAGTTTCATACAAATGTAGTTGATATACAGTAAAATTAAATGTGGCTCATGTTAAAATGTATGTAACTACTGGTTTTTTGGGGGGATATATAGTTATATTTACATTTCTTTTGCAATGCTGGTTTGTTATTTTATATATAAGATTGGTTTAAGGAAAGGCTTTTATTACATTGATATTATAAATTTGTAAAAACAACATGGGGAATTCAAAAGAAACAGATATTCATTGTTAATTTAATAGTTTTATCATTGTAGGCGAAGGAAAAATACTACTTTTTACATAAGTAACTGTGAAATTTACAAATTAATACAAAGAAGAATATATATTTTTCTACGATAATAATGAATTGCTTCTGAAAAAAATTAAATATAAGAATAGATACATCACAGATTATTTTTCATATTCAGAATAGATTAATCAGATTATTTTTCACATTAGCAAAATGTAAATATACTTTTAAAAAGTCAACTCTCGTAAAGACACACACAGGTGAAATGTGATATGAATGAGAGGTGAGAGGCCACAAAATTAAACAATAACGTGCAACAAAATGCGAATTCCGGTTGATGACTCAAAAGTAGTTCGATGATACCAACCAACCCCCTTCGGGATTCGATATAGCTAATTGGAAACTTGCATAAACAAAAGATTACAATGGATGAATTTCAAAATAAATAAGTTACACACAAAAAAAAAATTGAAAAATATAAAATTATTGTAGAAATACGTAAAAAACATAATAAATGAATTCAAAAATATAAAAATCAGGAAGTAAGTACAAAGTGATCATTAAATAACTTAAATATAGACTATAAATACATATACGAATAAAAAGTTACCTTTACCAAAATATCAAAAAAGATGCAAACTATAATGGTTGGTTGTGTACAATGTTAAAATTAGAAATGGATAAAATATTTCAGAATATGTGTCAGAAAGTGCAAACATTGAGAAGGATTATCTTACTTTACACAGCTAGACCACCGTAAAGCTAATTTTTTTATCATATTGATGTGTGGTGAATTAAGAACGTAGATATAAATATACCTGACTCTTTGATAGTATTTACAATGCACATACTATGTTTTTTTAAGCAATGTAGGAATAATTATGATATCAAGTTAAAATAATTTCTAATTTTGGTATTTATCATTGAATTTGTCTATTTTGTGCACGTTTTAATTAGGCTTTTAAAGTAAAAATATAATGTAATATATATATATATATATATATGTATATATATATTTATATATAGTTCTGAATATATACATCCATATTAAATATATTACTCCAAAAAATTATCTTATTTTACAAAGTTTAAGCGAAACTCTTTCATCAGAATTATTATTGAATATTATATTATCAACTATTAAGTCTAAATTTAAATTATTCTATTATAATTTAAATTATTATTTTTATTAAATAAGATAATCAATGTAGAATGTAATATTTGATAAGATTTCGTTATTTTTATCGAAAATAATTAAATCATCTTTGTAATGAAAAATATTCTTAAATTTCTGATAAACGGATTATTTTATTTTTTAAAATTAAATAAAATGCAAATAAAAGATAATCAATTAATTAGTAACAAGCCCATCTGCATTCCTAATTTGGACTGCATTTTTAATTTTAATTTTGATTTTTTTTAATCTTATACATTTGACTGCAATCTAAAAATCTTTTGTAAACAAATTTGCTATACATAGATTTCAAATCCCAAAGGATGTTGTAATCATCCACTTGAAACAGAAGTATATTTGCATGAATCCTCACAGCAAATTGTTTTCACTATTTCCAAAGCATCAGTAATAGCATACTCACGGTATTTATTAATGCATTGTTTGTAATTTCCACATCTACAAAGAGCCTGTGAGCTCCTGTATTTTGTAACTCTGAAATTCAAATTCTAATTAAAAATCCGTTTTTTATGTTTCTTACATTTAAAATCTGTTTTAATAAATACATTTTTTATTTGGAAATAAAGAAAAATATTCCCCAAAATAACCAAGGACCTTTATTTTATCAAACAAATAAAATGAATAAAATTATATGAGTATGAGGAATATCTCGAATATCATTACTCTTTATATTATATGCAATGACAGCAAATTCTTTTATGCAATTCAAACATAAAATGTTCCATTGCAAAAATTCTTTTCAAATTTCAGACATCAATTCTCACATTTCTTTCCTATTGCTTTTTCTGCCTCTTATTTTCCTATAGTTATTCTTATTTCCGAAAAATCTTCTGAATTTGTCCCTTTTATAAATCCCATAAACAATCGTAACAATCTAAGAGCATTGACCGCAGAGTTTTCTTTATCGGGGGTGTAAAGAACCACCGTTGAAACATTTATTTCCAAGGGAACACTTAAACTCTTAACCCCTTTTGGAATGGCGAGTCGAAAGAGAGACGATTTTGAAAATTATTGCAATGACTTGCGCACTAAAGATAGACGGACCATACTCATCCTACGTTATCGGTTTTTGATAATGAGTCATGCACAGTCTATTTATTAAACCAGAGCTAATTTTAAATTAGTGCTTAGAAAAACTAGTATTAAAATAAATTTTAGCTTTTTTTAATTTTTCTTACTCACTTCTAAGTACATAATTTTTTTCTGTAGTATTGTGGGATTTTATTATTTTTTAGGGATTAGAAAAGACTTTCACAAGATTTACACAAGTTTTTCATGCACTATTTTCTCGTCATATTTTAGCCGAAATTTATAATTAATAAACACCCACCGCACTAAGACAAGCCTTCTTATCTTTAGAGAAAGAGGCCCTATGGATGGGATGAAAATCAATAAAAATAAGCCTTGCACTAAATCTTGTTTTAACAATTCCCATTTTGAAATTGAAGAGTCTAATTTTGATGTTGTGTTGACAGTTTCACTTATTTAGATTCGGAAATTAACAATAGGAACGATTGGTACTACTGAAATCCAAAAGAGAATTACTATGGCTAACAGATGTTTTAATAGAATACAAATATATGTGAAATTGAATTTAATCAAAAGAAAACAAAGGTTCTATTGTATAAAAGTCTTTTAAGATCAGTTTTAATTTATGCATGTTAAACTTCGTACACATGTCTTGAACAGATCAGAAAATGATAAGTATCTACAAAAGGAAAATTTTAAGATTTATTTTTAGAAGAATTCAGGAAAATGAAACGTGGGGAAGATCAAATTTCGAGCTCTAACAATCATATAAAGAATCTAACATTGTTAACTTCATTAAAATTCAACGAATTAAATGCGCAGCTCACGTTGTCAGATTGGACGAAAACTGCACCACTAAAAAAAGGCTTCAATACCCAACCATTTGGCACATGAAGAAAAGGCAGGCCAAATTTTGGATGGATTTAGGGCCTAGAAAAAGATATCCTAGTTTTGAGAACTAAGAATTGGAGAACACTAGCAGGAAGAAGGCTAGCCTGAAAAAGGCTTCTTGAGAAGGCCAAGGCACACCCCTGTCTGTCGAGTCACGGAGGAAGGAAGAATGTAATTAATAAAGAAGAAAATTGGAGCCTTGGGCCAAAGTTTAGCCTTATAATCTCAGTGTGTGTGTGTGTGTGTGTGTGTTCTAAGCCAAAAAGTTTGTTAGTGTATTACTGTGACCAATTTACGACGGTATTTTGTTGTTTTTCCTACATATTACTTTACTTTAAGTCATATTTATAGCAATTTAATGTATGATTAAAGAATTTGTAATGCACACACACACACATATGGCAGGCTTAGTGCATGCATGGCAAATTATATATATATGCGTCATATTTTCTAAATTAAATTTTTATTACATCAACGTCAAAACCCCTTCATATTACTTTTCCAAGAGGGCCACCCATTGCGGAAAAATCTTTCGAACAAACAACGCTGATGCTGCGAGGAAACACCAGATCACTACATTTGATCATTCTCTGCATAAAGCTTGTGCGTTTTGCCTTTAAACAGCCAGACTCACTCTAAAATTCCTACTCTTTACAAAGAGTTTGCTCTATTTTTATGAATTACTCCCCCTTAAAATTTATATTTCCAAATCTTACAAACACGCACATGCATATATACAATGAAAATACTTATGTGGAGAAAATAAACCTTAAGATGAGCACAAATATGTGAGTTTCAAAACATTTGATATATAAACTTAATTATATATTTGAACCTATAAATTTTTAATCAAATAAAAAGTTTTTGTTCAAAATAATTAGAAACGTTATGCTGGGAAAATATAATTTGCTTTATAACAAATGTATAAACTGTCACAATTGAAGAGCATTTTAAGTACATATTAGAAACTTTATTTAAATGATAGAAAATAGTTAGAGTTAATTTAGTAAGTTTTTAAAATTTATCTAAATATACCAATATGATAGATTGATTATATAAAGCTAAAACATCTTGATTCATTCAGTATTTATTTTGGAAACAAAAAGTTTTTTTTAAGAAAAGTCTAATGAAGATAGGCAGTATGATAAACAAAGAGTTTTTTGAAATATTACTACTTTAATAATTTAGTTATTAGTTTTTTTTTGTATATTTATTGAAATATTTTGTACATGGTTGATTACAAATTTTACGCTCATTTATAGTTATCCTTATGGAAAAGACTAACTTGGAAAATAATGTAATTTATCAAAATATTGAATATTATTGATTTAAAATCAGAACACAATTGGATTTTACTATCAGAAATTGAAGTATTAATTCTTATATAGTTTTATCCTTATTTCTGTTTCTAATTTTATTTTATTTAAGAGGAGCATAATTGTCTTAAATCCTCATAATTCTAATCCTCGTCATTTAAAATCCTCCTGACTTTGACTTCTAATTTATTGGTTTTATGTCTAGTTGTCATTTTCCGAGACATAGCTTTTTTTTTCTATTCGTTTGCAAGATGATGCCTTGCTAATCCTCAGTGATCAGTGTCAATTTTCTTGCCCCAAATTTCTTAAGCTCAAATGTGCCTTACAACTATCAGCTTTTTTCAGCCTACTGTTGCTTTTCTATTAATTATCTTTAAAATCTCCTCTTTTAATTAATTTTAAGGTATTATAATGAAAATTATATTCAGTTAATTCATTCTTATTTATCAATTTACATTTTTAAAATTAGGCTTAAAACCTTTTTTAATAGTCTGCTTTCAGATATTTATTCAATTTATACCGTATTAACTCCAAATGCATAAGTAAACAATAATTTATTAAATAAAATAATTTAAGAAAGCTTCTGGAATAAAATTTAACTCAAATATGGATGAAGAACCCAGCACAATGCCTTTAATAGTATGAATAATATTTTTGGTTAAAAACAACTTTTATGTGAGTTGACTGAAATACATATATTTTTAAAATGTATCTGTATACACAAATTCTAAAAAGACATTCTGAATTTTTGCGTTTGAAATATTCTATATCATAGATATTTCTTTATGTAAAATATCAAATATATGATATATTCCATACAAAACTTCAATAGATCTTTTGGATGTAGTTATGGGCCTGATTTCAATGTATTTAGAAGATTTTAACTGCTAAAACGAAATGTTTAGAACACTTTTATAAAATGACATTCACATTTATTTTTAATATATATATTCATCATTAACTCAAGTGTTTTCCTTCGATTTGGAATTCGTAATTAGTTTTTAAAAAAAATTTACATTCCTAAACGATAATTTACAGCATTATTTAGGGGGAAAGCTCTGCATTTTCGTTAAAAAAATTGAACGAAAAAAATGTACCGCTGTTATTTTAAAATTGTTATATTATGCTTTTTTTAAAAAACTGGTTTGTTTTATACGGCAAAATGAATAAAATTGTTAATTAACATTTCCCTTGAAACTGAAATAAATAAAATTTCAAAAAATAAATGAATTTTCTTGGAGTTCATCACCTTTTTTTAAAGCCTTCACAGAAAGTAGAATGTTATTAAGATAATCGCTGCATTTCATAAAACGCTTCAGAAAGAAAAAAAAGCAGCAGATTTCTTAGAAAACACGAATAAAAAACAAATACTAACTCCAAAACCCATAAAATAAGCAATTTGTTTTCAACCTAACGTCGTTTTCAATAAAGAAGGTCGATCTTCTATTTCTCATCAAATTCGTTTTCGTTGCAAGAATTCCCACATGATCTCATTTTGCACTATGTATTCTTTTTCTCTTCGTTTTTTATCTCTTTTTTCTCTTACTCAATACAAAAGAAAAATTAAACAAGCATATTTTGCTCTTCCACAGAGAATCGATATTGAATTCAATTCGTGTTTCTCGATCAAATCAAATGGAAGAAAAGAACCATTTGCGCGCCAAATCGTTTTATTGGCTTTTTTCCACAAGAGCTTGATAAGGAAACTTGAAATCGTTTGCGCTGAATTTCATATTCTTTTACTCTAATTGTCAAACAATTGAGTACAATTTAAAAGTAATGTGCTCAGCTTCAGAGTCAGCACCAACTGTTGCCAATGACCCAATGAAATTTTTCTTGGCAACATTTGTTCGGAATCGGAATAAAGGTTCGTTTTCCGTAACTGATCGATTTGATCCGAGTTTAACCGAGCGTGACTCTGTGATTGAGTTGTGTGAGATTGACTCAAATGTTAGGTTCCCAGAGGAGTTTTGCTCTTTGGAATTGACTCTGCAAATATTGTTGACAAACATTAGTTCTCATAAAATATTTAGTAGCTTAGAAAACTTGGCGGAAAGTATTTTTTAAAGTCAAGTTTGTATGGAATGTAAAGTTTTAAAGTCAAATATTTAATATCACTTAAGTTTCGAATTTTTCTATTGAATTTGAGAAATGATGCTTCAAAAAATCCCGTATATTTGTTATTTAGTTTTCTTGATGTACTACAAGCACTCATGTCTCAAATATTCTTAAACTTTTTGCTGGATTAAAAAATAACATTTATATATTTTTAAATTATATTAGAAGGGTTGGTAACGGGTGAACCAAAAGTTCGTTATCTATTTAAAGCTCAAAAATTTACAAAAAAATGCAGGTAGGCAAGCACAAATTGGCACGCCTGCTTGAAATGACATGGAAATTTTAAATATTGAAATCTAAAAAAACACAAAAAAGTTCCAACAGATGATGCTGAACACCAACGAGTCAGTGACTCCGCATGAAAATCGTATATAAAATGAGCTGTACTCAGAGAGGAAACAGATACACCAACAATTGCGTGTTAAATTTACCAGAAAAGGCATTGTTAAGGCTGTACTATCAGAATGGAGAATATGTTACTGAAGATTTACGAGCCTTCCCGTAAGAAAAGCATTCGAGTGGATAAGGCACCTATGCCAAGTTTAGCTATAAAAAAATGATTATGAAGTTTTAAGCCATGAGTTATGTTGACGATCGGCTCCGTAGTAGGAGGTCACACACACAGGGGAATCTTAAGGCATGGGCTGACTGGGCCCGGGCCCAGGGCCTCGTTTCGTTCACGACTCAACCTTAATAGGATCATTATTCGAACAGTTTTAACGGTCAAATGTTATTTCCGGTTGTTTTCTCCAAAAAACTGTGAATTTAGGACAATATGTCAATTTGCAACAGTAGCAAGACTGCATCATTATGTGATGACCATCGTCCACGTTTCGGCCTAGGCCTACCACAGCACACCATCGTTACTCATTCTGTCAAAAGGCAGAAGTCGGTCGATCTGGTGTATGCGATTGTAAGTTATGCACATTTATTTCTTTTGGGTTACTGTTTGTAAGAGTATTTGACAACGTATGGAACGCACTGTGTAACTTAAGAGGGTGCCTATATTTCTGTAGATGCCCCAGAGTCGACTTTTGCGTAGGGCCCAGGATCTACTTTGGCCTAGGAACCCAAGACCTACTTTTGTGTCAAGCAGTTTTGAGACGTCTCTGCACACGCACACAGACATAAGTGCTACAGCTATTTGGACAGTTCAGGCAGAAATAGAGACATTAGAGGGTTCAACTACGCAAGGGGAAGTCAACTGCATTCCATGTACTTTCTTCTTTGGTTTCAATAAAACCCCATGTCCTTTCAAGCTTGAATGTCAATTGATACCTCTCTCCTTACATT
Organism: Trichonephila clavata; assembly: GCA_019973975.1. NCBI lineage: Eukaryota > Metazoa > Arthropoda > Arachnida > Araneae > Nephilidae > Trichonephila > Trichonephila clavata. Next base: position 10,596 of record BMAO01009734.1, on the reverse strand, counting down.
ATAACAAGAGTTATTAAGTTTTCAAATGTTAACGGACTTAGAGAAATCTGGTACATAAATGTGAGTGTGTGTATGATATTTATGTATGGAAAAATATTAGACTTGAATTAGAGCATTTTTTTGGATACTGGTGTCATCATTTTTGAGTGGTGATTACAATCGTTGAAAAATGAGGAAGCTGTGTATGTTTAAATGCACATTTTTATTGGCGAACAAACGGGTAAGGCGGTGACACAAATAAACACGCGCACATTCAAGACAGTCACAAAAGAGCATTCTCCATTCGCTCCTGATATCACGCCTGCTTTATGTTATGGTTATTCGAAAGCTTTTAAAATCGTATGATTTCCTCTAAAGGCTTTTTTAATTGGTCGGAATACGTTGATGATATACGATTACATCATCCTTATTTAAAAACGCCTACCTGCTAGTTTTTTGAGAGAAAGTTATGGTTAGTTCATGTTAGGCAGGTAAAATAAAAATTAATTTTCACGCGTAGTCTTGGAGGACTCAAGACCATTACGAATTAAATACCTCGAGAGAAAATTTGAAGAAGTTATTCCATATATATATTGATCGATAATGTATATATATATATGTATATATTATACACACACACACATATATATATATATACATAATATATATGTATATAGTTATATATATATATATACACTGGTGTGCAAAAATTAAGGACGAGACGGTTTTTTCAATATAACTTTGTACAAAAGCATTCCAAATCAACTTATTTAATACCGTAAGATCCCCAATACGTAAGGACATGAGTAATGTAAGCAACACTTACTAAAAGAGAAATCAGAAGGATAAAAAGAAGCTTTATTGAAAAAGTTGCATGGAGCGCAATGCGACTGAAGGCCGAAACATCCCTGTGATGGGTGTCCAGCAAGAAATATCCGGTCTTTAGTAGGGATATGATCTCCCCTGACTGCTAGGCAGGTTTCACAGCGTTTGCCCATGCTGAGAATGAGGGTGTCAATGAGTTGTTGAGGCATTGCTGCCCATTCGTCTTGCAGCGCCAATCGAAGCTCCGGAATCGTTACTGGTGGTAAGGTACGAGCTGCCAAGCGTCTGCCTAGAAAATCCCATACATGCTCGATGGAATTGAGATCCGGAGATCGTACCGGACAATCCATACGTTCAATATCCTCACTCTCTAAGAGCTGTTCGGCAGCTACTGTGCGATGACATGGTGCATTGTCGTCCATGAAAAGGAACTGCGGATCCATAGTGCCTCTAAAAAGGCGCACATATGGAAGAAGAATCTCGTTACAATAACGGGTCCCGTTGACTGAACCTGCGTCGAAGATGTGAAGGTCTGTACGACTACCAAGCATGATGCCTCTCCAAACGAGCACACCGCCACCTCCATACCTGTCCCTTTCAATGATGTTCGAGGGATGATTGCGGCTTCCCCGCTCTCTCCAGATGAGTATGCGATGAGAATCGCTACTCAGACTGAATCTGCTCTCATCTGTAAAGAGTACTCGTCCCCATTAATTGTCTCTCCAATTCCGGTATTCCCGGCACCACAGAGAACACCTTCTCCAATGGGCATGCGTTAGAGGTACACACCGTACAGGGCGTCGTGCAAACAGACCACCACCGTGCAGTCTTCTGGCCACGGTAAAACGCGATATCGGTCGTCCAGTCGCCTGTGTCGTGTGTCTAGCGATTTCTCCCGCTGTCTGCCGCCTGTTTCTTCTGGCCTGTAAGGCAATATACCGGTCATCTGCGGGTGTGGTTCCTCGTGGACGACCACTACTGAACCCCCGGATAGCTGTTCCTGTAGTTTGAAATTGTCTCCAAAGTCGTGAAGTGATGCTGTGAGCAATTCCGAACTCTGCAGCCACACTTGTCACACTGCGACCTTCCTCCAACTTCCCAATGATTCGACCTCGGGTAAAAGCATCCAGATGTCATCTAACAGATTGATTATTCGCCATTTCTCGCTGAGGCAGCAACTCGGTGTGATTTTAACTGCTATACGGTGCGCAATCTCTTTGCCAGAAATATTAATCTTACACCGACAACATGCTTTACTACTCAGACACTCCCCCATTACGTCTACCTGCATATCTGCGCATGTGGTGCCGTACATCACCTCACTTAATCTCCTGATTGGTCTTTCTGTCCGCTCTGCCTCTTCGTTCAGCTGATATGCTAATTTTTTGACTTCGTCCTTAATTTTTGCACACCAGTGTATATATATATCTATAGCCAAGGGAGTGAAAAGATCGAGAAAACAGGCAAAACGCTCTTTACATTTTCTTAACTTTGGAAACGCAAATATGAAAATATTAGGTGTTATAATCACACCCACACATGATGCAATGAAGAAAAATAGTAGTTACTTTTAAAATACAGTTATCTGCTTAGTTTTGTTCGTTTTATGTAACATGATAATAAAAACTGTGGAAAAATATATGAGACTTTTTTCACAGATAACATTAATTAAATTTTATACATATGTTTATATTCAGAAGTAGAATAGTAATTTACAAATTTTAAAATTCATCGGCAAAATAAATGATAAAAATAATGTCTCCATTAATTGTTTAATATCTTGTACATATATTTCGATTTTATCTACTTAATACTAATAAATAGGGCTGCAGGCATCTGAATATGTTCGAAACCATGATTTTTCAAAGTCTTAAAACAAAGGAATTTTTTTAAAAATATTTAGTGTCATTTAGATTTGAAAACACGTATAAAAATGTTTTAAGAGTATTATTACAATTAAAAAGTAATTAAATGCCTTTTTTTGGCAAAAATTTAACATAAAATTACTTATTTTTAAAACATTATATATATATTTTTTAAAAAAAATCCTTCTATAACAACAATGTTTTGCTTATGTATAACTAAGATTTCTCCAGAAAGCCTGAAATAGGAGTTTTGAAAAAATCACTTTATTATCGGAGTTGCTACCTATTGAAATAACAATTGGTATTTTTTGTTAAGTTTTTCCATTCTGATATATTAAAATATGGATAAATCCTCTTCTAAGTTATATAATTCAAAAACTCTTGTTTAGGCTCTATACAGAGGTTTGGCCTATATACAGGCCAAATATTATGTTTATAGAAGCATTTTTCATAAAAGGATACTGTTTTGAAAGCAGATAGTTCTACGTTCTTTTTTTTTGCCAAAAAAAAAAACAATTTAAATAATTTTTATTGTAATAATGCTCTTAAAACTATTTTATATGTGCATTCTAATCTAAGCGACACTAATTATTAAAAAAATATTCGTTTGTAAGCGTTTGAAAAGTCACGGAGAATGTTAGAACAACATAGTTAGAACATTTCACTTATGCACTCATTATCTAAATCTTTAAAAACTGCACACCACGAGCATAATACCAGAAAGTACAGACCAAATACTACTTTAGTTTTTTCAATGTGGATAAACTATACCCTACATATTTTATTTAAGATATGTGTTATGGGACTTCTTTCGATCTCCTATTAGAGAAAATTACACCAGAATACAAGAACCCGCCCTCCAAACATCAGCAGTCCCTCTGAGCATTTCTTGCCTAATTGAATGGAGGCGAAGCCTTAACAATGTCTCAGATTAAAGACAGCACGAGATAGGTGTATATCACGTACTCGCGTCTAAAAGAGCGTTGTTTGATAGCAGTTGAGTTTACTTCAACTTTGTGTTTCACCAGAGACGAGACCACCAGGGAAAAACCACAAATAGAGAATTGTTGGCTTATATAAGAATAATTTATAAACAGAATTGGTAAAAAAAAGAAAATCGCACAAACATTATAACGCTTTTGAGTTTTTGTTATAACTTTCTGAAGTGCACACATTTAACTAAAGTAATAAGATTTAAATTGCAGTTTATCATAAAATGCTGAGTTCTTGTATTTTAACATGTAGTTAAGTCGTGTGTGTAACTAGTACACCTGCCTTTACCCCACAGAATTAAAAATGACAAAACAATAATCAAGACCTGTGTCTGTAGGAAGAGTTCTAGGTATCCGAACACGTTCGGAACCATGGTTTTGTGAGTGTAAATGAATAATATTTAGTGTCCCTGAATTAGAATATATATATAATTGTTTAGGAATGTTTTTACAATACAGTAGCACACACCAGAGAGGGTCTACGCATCCGCACCACCCCATCGCCCTTGATTTTTTTTCAGTTGATTATAATCCTATGCACACAGTACGTAAAATTTATTTATGTATTTGTTATTAATTATTTTTTTAAATTTTTTATACAACCCTAATCAATTTCAATAATTTATTTTTTACTGTTCTTTGTTTCTTACAATCAACAAAATTAAAAAAATATGTTTGGTGGGTTACTGGGGTATGATACGAGAATTCCCCTCCCCTTGAAAAATTCCTGTGTGCGCCACTGTTAAATAAAAAAAAAAAGATTTATATAATTTTTTGGCAAAAAATGTGAAAAGAATAATATGTTTTCAAAACATTCTCTTTTTATGAAAAATGCTTCTTTTGTCATAATATTTACCTATATATAGCTAGAACTTCTGTCCAGAGCCTGAATTAAGATTTTTAAAAGTATTTAATTCAGAAGTGACTTATTCATATTGTAATATATCAGAGTAGAGAAATTTTAAAAGCACCGGTTATTATTTCAATTAATAGTAACTCTGAAAATTAAAATTTTTCAAAATTCCTAGTTCAGTCTCTACACAGAATTTCAGGATATATATAACAAAAACGTTATCATTACAAAAACATAATTCGTAGGAAATTGGCTCAAAAACATGCCATTTTTTTTCTCATTTTTTGTCAAAAAATTGTCTTTAAATAATTGTTTCTTGTAAAAATATTCTTGAAATTATTGCAAACGTATCTCTAATTAACCTACCTATTCAGCACCATGGTTACATAGATGAGATCACTTCCGGGACAATGGTATATGTGAGATAGCGGCTCTCCTCTTCTGAAGCCCGTGATCACGTCAGTGTGATTTGAATTTGGAACGTATGGAATTCGGAATAATTATAAACTATAGATTTCGCCAAATTTTATTATCTTTAAATGGAGTTAGACTTAAGAGGAAAAATCATCCGGTCCTGAACGGGTTAAAGTGACGCTATTAAAAATATATACTTATTCAAAATCAATTTCGAAAGTAGTTGGATACTTCAAAACAAAATTTAATGTATCATTAATTAATTCCCATTACTAATTTTAATTTACTCATTTCAGTTAGCCTGGGATATCTCAAACGCAAAATACAATTATTTCGGGTACCTTTGTTTATTCTCAATTTTATACCGTAACCAATCTTATTATATTTGTGTTATCTACTTAGTCTATATTTTTTCATGGATATCCAGTCAGTTTAATTAACTTTTCTACGAAAGATCTTCGACTAAATACAGGTTAGCGTTACTTACAAACATTATCAAAGTACAATTTCTTCCTTGGAAGTTACGTGTTATCACCATATTATTTTCCTTCTCTTATCATTTTGTGTTTTATTTTGTTTTATACACGACGCACACTTCTTGACTGACACTTTTTTTCGTAAAACTTATGAATATTCATTTCTTTCAAGATAATGAAATGAGAATATTACAAAACATTGCCAGTAAAAACAAGAAAAGGTAAATAAACTGGGTCCTGATTTTTATCTCATTAGGATAAATATTTTTTTATGTTCATAAATCTTCTTCTTTTGCATGAATTAATTTAGCTTGCATTATAATCATGTTGGGTTTAGCTGTGGAAAAAAATAACACCTCGAACAATAGACCCTAAAATTATGTGTGCCAAGTAAACGTTTTAATCAAACCCTGATTAATTTTTAATTATAACTTTTTCCCATTTTTAAGAACTAAAAAAATTAATGCAGAATAACATACAAGAGCTTAGAAAGTCACTTATTTTTTGTCATAGAGAAGCTAATGAATTAAAAACTCGTTATTGATCTCTAAGTCATTGAAAAGTTTAAAACACACACATTTAACTCCTTAATTTCCGATTAAATGTTATGCTGTTTGCACCCCAGTGCCACGGTTTTTCCCATAGGCACGTGTGTGTGGTGCATTGAGGGAAAAGAAAAGACGCATAAATAAGCATATTTTTTCTGATATAAGTAAATCCTTCGCAAACACTGTAAGGATCAGTTGTTACATTGCAAAATCTTTGGAGTAGTTTTACTAATAGGCACGCAAAGAAAAGAATCCTATTTCGAAGGACGGATATAAGCGTTTGGAGCACATATCACACTGATTGAACGAGACCGATTTATGCGCTAGCGGTACTTAAAGGGTTACAAGAATATATGTTGTAGACAGGTAGAACGCGCTTAACTGGTTTTTCCCATAGGCGCGCGTGTGTGGTGCATTGTGCGAGAAGAAAAGACAGAAATGAACACATTTTTTGTTACATAAAATAAATCCTTTTCAAACACTGTCAATGTCAGTTGTTACATTGCAAAATCTTTGGAATAGAATTAGTAATAGAAGATCAAAGAAAAAAATCCTATTTTGGAGGACGGATATATACGTCCGGGGCAAATTTCACACTTATTGTGCGAGACGGATATATGCGCCTGGGGCATTTAAAGGGTTAAAAGATTATATGTTAAATGCGGGTAGAACGCTTAAAAAAGCATACATTCTACCTTAGGATATTGTATATTTCCAACATAAGTCGGAATTTCATTCTTTCTTCTAGACTTTACCATAAATTCAAACTCGTATATAAATCGAATGAAAATATAAAAGAAAATCCTGGAATTTTCAATAACGGCGAAAATGTAGCTAAGCGGGTAAAACAGAAGGGATATATTTCCAATGAAACTAATGCTTGGTTAAACATTAGATACCAATTGCAATATTTTTATTTGTGGTAACTATTTTTGAACTCTCTCGTTGTTTCCTTTCAATTGTTATCTTGTATACCGGAGGTGTCAAACTCGCGGCCCACAGTAAACATTTTCGCGGCCCAGCCAATATAACGGTACACACAATAATTTATAATTAAATAAAAATAATATATATATATATATCTTCTGAAATATTAAAGATATAGAGCACAGAATAGTATGCCTAAAGTTAAACCTTGCTGGTTTGGCCCAAGTTAACCTTTGAGTTTGGCACTCTTGTTGTACACTGTCTGTAGTCGTTAAAGTTACTGCACCATGTATTTGTTTGTTATGAAAATAAGCGGGAAGAAAATATATAGGGCTACTAATCATTGACTTACGCTCCACGCTCTGTAGCAAAACTTTGGCTGCATGATAATCATAAGAGGAGTGAACGTAATATTTTGAGAACTACTCAAAAACTCGGATTCAGACAGTGATTTAAAAAAAAAAATTATGCGGATTTTATTAGAATAAAAGTTTTGGTACTTTCCGTTTCGCCAACGCAAATCTCGCCAAGTAGGCTTCATTCACGATATCACATAAAAATATTATAAATGTTAGTTCTCATTTGTAGTGTATTAATAAAAAGACGTTCCTTTAAGAAAAGATCGCTACTTGTTTAAAAAATGTGGTAGTAACTGGTTACCAGCAGAAATATTCCGTTTTGTATCGGTTGTATCATTTTTGGCGATTTTATCGCTTGCCCTAGCGAAACGAAAACGTATCAAAATTTTTATTTGAAATATCCAAATAGTTAAAAGGTCAAAATTGCTTGCATATAAAAAATAAAAATACAAAATAAAAAGAATAAAAAACTCTTTTGCTACAATGTGCTATTTTAGAGATCAGCGAACTTATATATAATATATTTCCAACTCCCCTACATTAATTTTTTAAAAAGTTCTCAAAATTATCATGGAAATACACGGTAATAAAAATTTATAAAAATACAGTGAGGTTAAAATTTAAAATAAAAATACATAAAAGAAAAACATCTCAAACATTTTTAAAGGATTTGGAATAACATATTTTATGATAAACCAATTATTTCACACTCAAGTCGAGCAAGTTTATGCATTATAAAAAGGAAGATTTATTTATTACCACAATGCTTTTAATCTATATCTAACCTTCTGAAAATAAACAATTTTTAAAATTCCAAACACCCCGTCATGATTTATACCACAGCTAATTCCTCAAACTAAGCTTCTAGTAGAACTCTTTAATTAAAATTAATGTGACATTTTAATTAAAATTTAACTGCATGACTTATAGCTCGAATGAAAAGGGAATACAGAATTTGATGTTTAGTTAATTTTTAATAGATCTAGGTGGGTAGTTGGCCTTCTGAGAATACACAAATTTTACTTTTTGTTAGTTGTTTGTTGATTTAAACTATCTTAATTTCTTTTCTCTTTGTGTTTGAATTACAAAAGAAGACGAATCTCACATTCGACATCATTATTGTTATGAATATGTAACGCCGTAAGTTGCAAACTCCCCCACAAGAATTCCCCCCCCACCCTAAAAATCTTTTTATTTTAGTGCGTTTTTACTTTTGAACTAAAAATTGTCAATTGCAGAAGAATTGGTGGGAAGAAGAAGGTAGGTGGAAAATATTAATATACTGTGTTTTAAACAAACATGAGTGCTCCTACTTATAAAGAAATTTCGTCTCTCGACTGAAGTTTATTTAATTGAATACGGGGTTTTAAAATTTCTATATCAAAGAAATATAAAAATGCTTGTCTGAAAATAAATTTACCTAAATTAGTACTTCCATTGTATTGCAAGTATTGAATAGAGACTTATAGGTTTCTGGAAGGCTTTTATTTCCGTTTTAAAGCTAAAATGAATTTAAATATTTTCTTCAAAACCTATTTGAAAATTACTGTTATCACGTTATAGGGTTTCGTGTGTAAGTTAGAAAAAAAAATTATTTGCAGTATTGCGTCGAATTTTAAGTCTGTTTCAAAAACTTAGAGATCTCTAAAATTACTTAAAATTATTGATTGTGTTGCGGATTCTGAATATTTCAAGGATCAATTAAAAATAATTAATTATGTTTTTTCTCAACATCTAATTCTTATTTATTTGTAAAGAAAAACAATTATTTATTAAAGTTATTAAATATATTGCACTAACTCATTTAGAATATTTTTAAAACGCATTTTCTTCACTTTAAAATACATGTTATATGTAGATGTTTGAAGAAGTGTTATAAAATGTCCGAAATTGTACGGAATTTTGAAATAGACAAATGAATGAAGTATTTCTAGAAAAAATTTTTTGAAAAACTGGTTTATTATACAAGATGGTTTATTTTAAAATTTATTTTAGGAGTAGCACTTACGCTTTTATATATTCTTTGTATAAAATAATGGACCAGTTTTATTAATTAATTATATAACCTATTGAATTGTTTTAAAATGGGCCGTAACCACTTTTAGTTATTACTATTTATTAGCGATTTTAACTGATATGTAATAAAACTATAATTGGGATATTTTCAAACAGTTTTTATTGTCAAGTTAAAAAAAACTAAAATTTTAAATTTACATTTAAAATAATTCGATGAGTTGAGACTTATGAAATATTTAACTTAAATATTTGTGGGGAAACACGTGAACATCAAAATAATTTTTAACATCGAAATAATTCATTTTCATTGATATAAATAATATAAAATTAAATCCCTAATTGTTAAAATTATAATTTATTCCTTTAAAATAATTTTCTCGCAAAACATAATGCAGATATATTTACGAATTTTAAGTAGCTAAGAGTTGTACGCAATATTTAACTAAAGAACCATATTTTATATTCAAAATGTGAATGAATTTCATTATGAAATAGTACAAAAACAATTTGTTCACGTAAGGAAAAATATTGTTTTCTTTTTTTTACAATTATAAATTTTGAATTTACTGCGAAACTGACATGAGAACATTATATGGATAAAGAACAGAATTCTAAAATTTGACACATAATATTTGAAAAATTTTAGAACTTACGAAGAAAAAGCTTTACGAATGTAATTAATATGTATGCTTCTTTACACAATATAAGCTAATTTATTGAAAGCTTTATGCCTTTGAGAATACTACGTACCTCGGAAAAGAGAGTTGGTGTTAATATTGATTTCATACTCAAATTCTCTTAGAGACTGTTTTAAATTAAAATACAATAAGAAAGCTTTTATGTTTTAAGGATTTTCTAATAAATTCAGTTTAGGAGGTTTGAAACAAAGATGTTATGTTTTGGTAAAATGTTAGTATGTTATTAATGAGATATGAAAATCATGTAAATGTTAAACGAAATAAAAGGATTATTAATAGAACTTATAAAACTATTTAAGCCACTCTTAAAAAATAATTAGATAAAGCTTTAGTGTCACCTTTCTCTATAAAGATTAATAGGAGTAAGAAAACCATTTCTCAATATGTAATTGGAAATATTTTAAATTTTAATAATGAAATTTTACCTTTCATTTACTTAAGATGCTTTAGAGGGGACTAGAAATATTTTAAAACCAAAGTTTATCATTTAAGTGATGATTGGTTTTAGAAATAATTATTAGTTGTTTATCAATATCTTTTTATAAAATATTAAGAAAATCACACATACACACGGAGAATTTGCTTAATTATTCAGTGGTAAATGTCACTCGTAATTATAAGTCATACGTGAAACACTTTTATTT